>PVLC010026133.1:11012-23091 GCA_004027655.1 Graphiurus murinus | reverse complement strand
CGCCACCACGCCCGGCTATTTTTTATTCTTTATTTTGAAACCGGGTCTCACTAAGTTGCGGAGGGCCTCACTAGGTAGCTGAGACACCACGCCTGGCTATAAATGTGGTTGGGTTTTTTTGGTTTTTTTTTTTAGGTACTGGGGATTGAACCCAGGGGCATTCTACCTCTGAGCTATACCCCCAGCCCTATTTTTTATTCTTTATCTTGAAACAGGGTCTCACTAAGTTGCGGAGGGCCTCACTAGGTAGTTGAGGCTGGCCAAGAACCCGGATCCTCCAGTCTCAGCCTCCCAAATGCTGGGATTACAAGTGTGCGCCACCATGCCCGGTTTATAAATGTTTTTTGAATGAATGGATATTTTATTTATTGTTTTGTCCCTTCCCATAACCCTTCCAAGCTACTTATAAGAAGCCCAAACCACTTTGAGCCCAAAGGCTTGATGGTAACTTGTCTGGGAATGGTAAGAGTGTAGGCACACTCTAGTATGGAGGAGTGTGCTCAACCCAGGAAGGAATGGCTTTTCTGGAGCCTCACAGGTGCCTCTTACCTAGCAACAACTCCAGAGGTGAGTGCTAGAATTAAGATTATTGCAAGCTGAGCATGATAATGCATGCCTGGGAGGCTGAGAGAGTAGGATCATAGGTTCGAGGATAACCTCAGGAACTTACTGAGAGTCTCAGCAACCTAGTGAAACCCTATTTCAAAACAAAAAATAGAGCCGGACGTCGTGGTGCACGCTTGTAATCCCAGCATTCCGGAGGCTGAGACTGGAGGATTCGGGTTCTCGGCCAGCCCTAGCTATCTAGTGAGGTACTCCGCAACTTAGTGAGACCCTGTTTCAAAATAAAGAATAAAAAATAGGGTTGGGGGTGTAGCTCAAAGGTAGAATGTCCCTGAGTTTCATCCCCAGTACTACAAAAATATATTTAAAAAAAGAGCTCAGAGGTAGAGTGTTCTTGGATTCAATCCCCAGTAGCAAGAAAAAAAGAAAAAGAAAAAAAAAAAGAATTAGTATTAATTAATCCTAATTAAAAAATTGATTAGGATTATTGCAGAGGAGACTGAGGCTCAAAGAAGGGCAGCCATTTGGCTGGATCACTTTCCTAAGCCTCCCATGTCCCTGAGAATGGCCAGGTGCCTGGCATCTTCCATATTTGCTATTGCAACATTTGGATGTTCTACCTTTTTGTGTGTGTGTGCCGGGCGTTGTGGCGCACACTTGTTTTTTTTTTTTTGCGGTACTGGGTTCAGCCTCAGCTACCTAGTGAGGCACTCCGCAACTTAGTGAGACTCGGTTTCAAAATAAAGAATAAAAAATAGGGCTGGGGGTATGGCTTGGAGATAGAATGCCCCAGGGCTCAATCCCGGGTACCAAACACACAAATAAACAAATAATGAGATAATTTAAAAAAAAAAAAAAAAAAAACAGATGCTGGGTGTGATGGTACACGCTTGTAATCCCAGTACTTGAAAAACAGACAAGAGCACATCACAAGTTGAAAGCCAGCCTTGACAATTTAGCGAGGCTCTCAGCAACCTAATGAGACCCTGTTTCCAAATAAGAAATAAAGTCAGGCTGCGGGTGTTGTTTAGAGGTAGAATGCCTCTAGGTTCAATCCCTAGTACCACTCAAAAAAAACAAAAAACAAAAACAAAAACAAAATAGAAAATAGAATAGGGCTGGGGGTGGTGGCCCATGCTTGTAATTCCAATACTTGGGAGGCTGAGATAAGAGGATCACAAGTTCAAGACCAGCTTCAGCAACTTAGACCCTGTTTCAAAATAAAAAAATAAAACCAGGCTGGGTGTGTAGCTCGGAGGTAGAATACCCTAGGGTTCAATCCTGGTAACACACACATACATACAGTGCATCTAGCTGCTGGAGGGAGGGCGAGTAGGACGGGACTGTGGCAGACCAGGGTGGAAGTCGGTGGGGTCCTCAGAGGGTAAGAAGGGGCCTGCTTCAGGTGGTCTCAGTGTAAGTGAAGACATGAGACTCCCAAACAATTGTGGGATGCAGCTGATGGGTCCTGCCAAAGGCGTGGGTATGGAGCCGTGTGAGGAAAAGCCAGAGGTGATGGGGCCGAGCTGGGGTGGCCTAAGAGCCATCCCACCTGAGTTCCTAGGAGTCGAGCAGAGAAGTCAGTGTGGCACCCGGAGTGTCCCCAAAGGCACTGGGGAGCCATGGAATAATGTAGAGCAGGGCAGGGGATGGACATCTGTGGCTGCCTTGAGGGACAGGAGGCAATACATGTGGGGCTCTGTGAGTACCCAGGCACCTCGTGGATTCCCTGCCTGGCTCTGCAGGATGGCAGCAGGTGGTGCCTGAAGGAATCCGCGGTGGTTCCGAGTCCTGGGCCTCTGGTGCCGAGACCACCCTTCACCAAAATAAATCTGAGAATATGGGTCCCATCCCCACAAAGTAGAGAGTAGCCCAGAGACCTGTCACCTCACCTCTAAAGTGTAACAGTCCCAGCCTCCAGGGACTGGACTGGGAAGGCACAAGGGCCACGTACTGAGAGTATGGCTGGGTCCTGGGTGTTAATGACACCCCAAAACCAATGGGTGCTTACAGCGCTTCTTAAGGAAACATCCCATTCCCTGCCACAACCCCAGGAGGTGAGCTGGCTGCATGCCAGAGGCGAGGGCATCCATTTAGGTGCCATACCACTGCCTCAGGAAGCCTGCGCAAAACACATCTTTCCAGGTGGTGACATCTGCACTCTGAGGCAGTGGGGTGGGGACTGGCTGAAGCGCTGCTCCTGACCCTGCCTGGCCCATGGGGTCAGGCACGTACCAGAGACAGCTGGGTGGGCACATTATCAGTGTGGCCAGCTCGTGGGGTCTATGAAAAGGGGGTATGGGAAGGGAGAAATGAGAGGTCCAGAGGGGATGCCTCATCGGAGGGTCACTATTCCTACCACCTAACATCCTGGACCCGGCAGATCTTCCCAGAACCATGGGGCACCAGCACCCAGTGCAGCCGCTCCACAAGGTGACAGAGGAAGGCCCAGGGGGCAGTGGTTGAGTTTAAGTTAAACACCCACATGAATTTATTAAATCCAGACTGTGTTAAAGGGTGACGGTCTGGGAGGAGGGGGTGGTCGGGGGACGTGGGACAAGATGATGGATGACCATAGGCAACCCACAAAGGGGCCCCGGCCTCTCCCCCGCCTGGCCCACCCCTCAGCAACGCCACGTCGGCTTCACCATGATTCCAAATGGTGCTGGGCTGGCAGGGTGAGATGGCTGGAAACACACAAGAACAGACGGACAGACGGCGCCTCCATGAACGAGCCCTGGCCTGCCTGGCCCCCACATCGCACGCTGGGCCTTGGCCCGAGGGGGACCTCCTGCCGCCCCGGCCCGATCTGTCCAGGGAGAAGGCGACAGGGAGGGGAGGCAAGGGGGGCCGGGGAGGCAAGGGTGGTGGTCACCAGGAACCGGAGCAGACAAGGAGGACCAGGAGTGGCTAATCCTTTTTCTTGTCCTCTGCTGGCTTCGGAGGGGCTCCTTGGGGCTCGCTGGGAGAGCTGGCCCCTGAGGTGGGCTTGTCGGGCAGGGATGTGGGGACCTCCTCCCTGGAGGTGGTGGCTGTGGGGGGCGCAGGTGTGAGGGCCCCTGTGGCTGTGGGGGCCTGGGCCACGGGGGCAGCTGCGGTCACATCCTCTCCACTCATGCCAAACTCATTCACGCGGGTGGGGTCGACGCGGTAGATCCACCGTTGGTAGAGGTAGATGAAGAAAACCACATCTAGGGGAAGTAGCAGTGTGAGTGAGACTGTCCCGTACCCTGCCAGATGTGGGGTGAGCCCCTCCCTCGCACCAGGCCTCACCGTCCCGCAGGCAGCCAATCCGGTACATGACGGGCATCTTGATGACAAAGGCAAACAGGTCGTCGATGAAGGTATTGAGGGCTTTGTAGGTGAGCATGCGCCATGGCAAGTGGGCCACAGACTTGAGCTTATAGTTGATGAAGAGCTGAGGTGTCATGGTGATGAAGCCTGGTGTGAGGCGAAAGGCACCATGAGCACAGAGAAGGGCATCTGACCCCAGAGTCCTCACTGCAGGTCCCACTGTCCCAGCCCTGCTTGCTTTGCCCCAGTCACTGGCCACCTCCAATATTCTAGGCATGTTCTGTCTCAGGATCTTTGCACTTGCTCAGCCCTCTGCCACCAGACCTTCACATGACTCCCTGCCAGGCAACTCTCAGGCCTCGGTTTATTTATTTATTTATTGTCATACTGGGGATGGAATCCAGAGGCATTCCTACCGTTGAGTTACACCCTCAGCACAATTTTATTTCTTATTTGGAAACAGGGTCTCACTAGGTTGATGAAGAGTCTCACTACCTGCTGAGGCTGTCCTTGAACCTGCGATCCTCCTGTCTCAGCCTCCCAAGTACTGGGATTAAAAGTGTGTGCCATCATGCCAGGCAGGCCTCAGTTTAAAGTCCTCTCCTTGGAGAGGTCTCCCCCAACCCTTCTAATGTGCACCCACATTCTGCCCTTCTTGGCACTCATCACTTGCTGTGATTACCTGGCTGCTGTTTGGTCTCTGGGCTCCCCAAAAGACAAAATGCTCCTCTGGGGATGAGAACATAAATGTGCTATTCATGTTCTCCTGGAAGCCCTCCCTGATCCGACAGGACCAGGCGTCCCCCTAGGGTACTCTCCCACCCCACTCATCAGTGTCTGGGATGGGCTGGTGAGCCTCGGGAAGGCGGGGCCAGTCCAACTTGATCACTGATGCTCACCGAAGGTCAGCAGAAAGCCGTAGAGCATGCTGAGCACCCAGGAGTACCAGCCCTTGTGCTCCAGGTACAGGAGGCTGTACACAGCATAGCAGCCCAGGAGCGGGAAGAGGATCCACGACAGGTACCGGAATGCCATCTGTGGGGTCACAGGCAGGGCTGTGGCTGGCTCTGCAGGCCCCAGCCAGCACCCCTGCTCTCCACCCTCACTCACCCACACCTGGTCTGGCAGGCTGGGTCAGGGGAATTTCCAGGTGGCCCTGAGATCTCTGGACTTGGCCAGGAAGGAGATATGACAGGTGGGGGACACAGGGCGTGACAGGCTGTAAAGCATGGGCAGATGGCCCAGGCCCTGCGCCTCAGGAGCATTGGGGTGCTTGGAGACCACTTCCCGGGGCAGCGGGGGCACTCACATCGTCGTACACTTTGGTTGAGGACTCTATGTATGTAGACTTGTCTTTGAAGGTCAGGCAGGGGAAGATTCCTGCCACCCGGTGCTCCCGGTCCAGCTGCACACGAGGAAGGAGACCACCATCAGCCAAGGCACTGGCTCCTGAGCCCCCCGAGCCAGAGCCATTCCCTGCCTTTCCCCACTGCTCCCAGTTCCCCTGCCCTATGCGTGACCCCAAAAATCCCCTGGTGTAAAAATCCCCTTGGTCCTGGGAGCCAGGCAGGCACTGGGAAACCCCCGCCAGCTCCAGGGTCTGGTGGGGCAGGACAACACCCTCCCCATGGGCTCCGGCACAGCGGCCCAACCTACCCGGACATCCATGACCTTGGTGATCTTCCAGAGGTCGATAAGGACCCCAATGAAGACGCTGACCTGGACCACGAAGTTGGTCTCATTGTCCAGGATATAGAGGAGGACCACAAAAGACTGGAAAACGCCGAAGAAGACAGAGCGCACAGACAGGCCCTCCAGGGATTGCCGGCTGTTCCAGAATTGGATATCTGTGTGTGGAGTGGGGACCTGAATGGTAAAGAACTTTCCACAGGGGAGGGTGAACTCTTCTCTCCCGTGAAGCATCTCTTATTTCCTGGGTGAAACACCAGACAGGGAGGACCTCTGCAGTCCTTTGTGGGACAGGAGCACTCAGCGCCCTGGGGGTACAGTCCCTGGTCTGATGGTGAGGATGACACTGCCACAGACAGCTGGTCCCCATGCATGTGTGCCAGGAGCTGCTTCCCTGAGGTCACACAGCCCTACAAGGCAGAACCTGGACAAATGCTGGGTCTGTGCCACGCTATGGCCCATCCCACCTCCTGTGGACACATGCTTGGGAATCACCTCCTCCAGCCCCCTGCACAGCATGAAGGAAACGGCTGGTGGATACTCTTGGGACAGACAAGCCCCAAGCTCTGGACAGACCCAGGGAACCCAGATCGGCCACACCCCTTTCATCCCAGGTCTGCCCTGGCACCTCTGAGCTCAGTCAGGCTGAGTGTGTGACAACTGCCTGCAGGCACAGGAGGCCAACTCTCGAGGCCAGCTCACAAGCGGTGGTCACACAGGACAGTGAACCTGGCCCACATGCTCCCAGGTCCCGAGGGGGAAAGACAGTCTAGAGGCAGGGCTCTGGGGGGTAGGGGCACTGAAGGGCCTTCTCAGATCAGGGAGGCAGCACAGCACAGGGTCAAACTCATGCCCTCCAGAAAGTGATCGCACACCCCTGTGTGTGTGTCCCTCTCTCCTTCCCTCCTTCCCTTTTTTGCGGTACTAGGGATGGAACCCAGGAGCATTCTACATCTGAACTACATCCCCAGACCAATTTTATTCTTTGATTTAGAAACAGGGTCTCACTGAGTTGCAGAAAGTCTAGCTGAGGCTGGCCAGGAACTTGTGATCCTTCTGTCTCAGCCTCCCAAATACTGGGATTACAAGCATGCGCCACCACACCCAGTTTCTGTGCCTCTTTTCTCATCTGGACAAAAGTGAGCCCAGCCAAGCTGGCCCAGAGTGGGCAAAAGGGTTTCATGAGCTGGCACCCACCCAGCATACTGAAGTTCCATATGTGACAGCCAACAGTCCCTGTGAAATGCTGCACAGGGACTGTTGGGTTGCATGCTACGATCTTCTAACAGAGGCTGGCAACACTGATACAGCAATGCTCACTGCTCCTGCCACTTTCAGGAGCTGTAGGGCACTAGGTCCTCTACTGTGTGCCACGGGCACAGAAAATGACAAGAGGCTAGGACTGCGCGCCACGATGGGCAAGTGGCTTGACCTCCTTGAGCCTCTGCCTCCTCAGCTGTAATCAAGGGGTAAGAACAGAGCCAGGCGTGGTAACAAACACCTGTAATCCTAGTACTTGGGAGGCTGAGACAGAGGAGGATCTCAGGTTCAAGGACAGTCTCAGCAAGTAGTGAGACTCTCATCAACCTAGTTGACCCCTTTCAAAATAAAAAAAAAAAATAAAATAGGGCTGGCAATGTAGCTCATAGAATGCCCCTGGGTTCGATCCCCAGTGCCCCCCCCCTCAAAAAAGGGGGTAAGGGCAGTCTCCATAGGGCTGTAGCTAAGGACCCCAGGGGCTAACTGGTGAGGGACCCAAAATAGTGCCTGGCACGTGGCCAGGCCCCCTAGAATGCTGGCCATCAGCACAGTTTGCCTTAGAACCTAGGGGCCTTTGGGGGACCGGGCTCTTGCCTTTATTCTTGGGAGTGGGGGAGCTGTCCGTTCTGTCAAGAGGTCTCCCCAGCAGAGCTTGCCAAGCAGGGTGCTGGGAGCAGCTCTGGGGCTTCCCTGTTCTTGATCTTGGAGTTCCCCAGCCCTGCTTCCTGGTGGTGCCACCCTGCTTGAGCAGCAAGTCCACTCCCTCCCTCAGGAGCTCCTGGGCTGGGAATTTTGGGGGCACTCGGCAGGAGGAGGTGTGGTGTGGGAGGCAGGAAGGAAGGGGCAGGCCCTATCCCTGCCATTGCCCTCGAATCCCCAGGCCCCTGTAGAGACTACACCTACCATTCTTGAAGGCCAGGAACTCAAAGACACTGTGCACGATGGACACGATGATGGTGAGTGCCAGCAAGTAGGGGTTGGTCTCCAGGAGGGCAACCTGGGGGGGAAGGCTGTGAGCACTGCCCAGGCCCTGCACAGGACCCAGCCCCCACCCCCCTGCTGATCCCCCACAGACCCACCCCTGGGAACTCCCAGAGAGGGAGAGCGCACGCCAGCCAAGAAGAGAACTGATCAGAGGACAGTGACACGCAAGGACAAGACGTGGGGGGAGATAAGGTGAGAGACGCAGGGACAGTGGGAGTGAGGAACAGAAACCTATCAGCGACCACAACCCCAGGCACACCAAGCCCAGTCTGAATGTCACACACAGGGCCGGGAGATGGAGTCAGGGAAGGTACTTAAGGACACAGTGAGAGCAGAGACATGAAGCCAGGGAGACAGGCGGGGCAGGTCCAGACCCAGACAGCCTCCAGACAGAAGGCTGTGACAAGGACAAGGGGAGTTGGGAGACAGGCCCGCAGGGAGGGGGGCCATTTCCTGCCCACTGTGGGGAGGGGGCTGGGTGGTTATGAAACTGGGGGCAAGGGAGTGCTGGGTGGGAGTCCCCAGCTGTGAGGCCACAGCCCAGGCAGGAGCCAGGCAGCCCCACTGCCCTGGCGCAGCATGGCACTCACCTTCACCGAATCCTGCTCCTCATCCGACTGCTCGTACAGCTCATCACCCAGGAAGTTCCAGGGAGACTTGGTGCTCTGTGCGGCATAGAGCTGCCAGCGCCACAGTGAGAGCGGGCAGAAGGAGACTCGCAGTGGCAGGCTGGCCAGGCTCTCGTTGATGGGGTAGTAGTCCTTCTGCAGGTTCCAGTAGTCGTTGAAATAGATGATGGGGTAGTAGTCACCGCTCACAGCGTCAAACTTCACGTCTATAGGCATATAGGCAGGGCACTGCTCAGCCTGGCCAGGGGCCAGGGGCCCAATGGGGATCCAGTAACAGACATGAAGGAAAGGGACCACTTTTAGGCTACGTCTTAAGAAGCTGAAGGGCCTCCTGACCTCAGTGGAGGAGACTGAGTGAAAGCACAATAGGCTCCAACTAGAGAAGGCAACAGGGACTTGGTCCCAGTCTCCCTAATCTCCTGGCAGCACCCCAGGGTGATCATGCATCACCCATGCCAGGGTGATCTGGTAAAAGCAGCCAGAACACAAGATATTTTTGTGTATGTGATACTAAGGATTGAACCCAAGGACATCCTACCTCTAAGCTATAACCCCAGCCCTATTTCATTCACATATATATACATATATATGTATATGTATTTATTTATTTTGGTACTGGAGATTCACCCAGGGGTATTCTACCTCTGAGCTACATCCCCAGCCGTATTTTTTATTATTTTTTTTTTTTTGCAGTACTGGGGATTGAACTCAGGGGCATTCTACCTCCAAGCTACACCCCCAGCCCTATTTTTTTATTCTTTATTTTGAAACAGGGTCTCACTAAGTTGCAGAGTGCCTCACTAGGTAGCTGAGGCTGGCCGCGAACCTGGATCCTCCGGTCTCAGCCTCCCAAATGCTGGGATTACAAGTGTACACCACCAAGCCCAGCTTTTTTTTTTTTTCTTCACAGTACTGGGGATTGAACTCAGGGGCATTCTACCTCTGAGTTATACCCCCAGCCCTATTTTTTATTCTTTATTTTGAAACAGGGTCTCAAGCCGGGTGTGGTGGCACACGCTTGTAATCCCAGGGAGGCTGAGACAGGAGGATCCGGGTTCACGGCCAGCCTAGCTACTTAGTGAGGCCCTCCGCAACTTAGTGAGATCCTGTTTCAAAATAAAGGATAAAAAATAGGACTGGGGGTATAGCTTGGAGGTAGAATGATCCTGAGTTCAATCCCCAGTACTGCAAAAAAAAAAAAAAAAAAAAAGAAAGAAAGAAACAGGGTCTCACTAAGTTGCAGAGAGCCTCACGAAGTACCTGAGGCTGGCTGCGAACCCAGATCCTCCAGTCTCAGCCTCCCAAATGCTGGGATTACATTCGTGCGCCACCATGCCCAGCTTTAATGTTTAGTTTGAAACAGGGTCTCACTAGGTTGATGAGAGTCTCACTACTTGCTGAAACTGTCCTCAAGCCTGTGATCCTCCTGTCTCAGCTTCCCAAATACTGGGATTACAAAGGCCACCACACCCAACTTATTTTTATTTTGAAACAGGGTCTCACTAGGTTGCTGAGTCTCACTACTTATCTGAAGCTGTCCTCAAACCTGCAGTCCTCCTGTCTCAACCTCTGGGATTGTAGGCGAGCACTACCACGCCCAGTTCTGATGCAGTTTTTTTTTTTTTTTTTTTTGCGGTACTGGGGATTGAACTCAGGGGCATTCTACCTCCGAGCTACGCCCCCAGCCCTATTTTTTATTCTTTATTTTGAAACCGAGTCTCGCTAAGTTGCGGAGTGCCTCACGAGGTAGCTGAGGCTGGCCGCGAACCCGGATCCTCCGGTCTCAGCCTCCCGAATGCTGGGATTACAAGCGTGCGCCACCACACCCAGCTTCTGATGCAATTTTTGAAAACAGCTTGTACAATGGATGAGACCTGTCTACAGACTGATTCTGGTACATGGAAGACAGACTTGGGGTCACCAGGGGTGTGAGTGTGGGAGAAGAGAGGACAGAAGGCAGGGCAGAATAGGGAGCTCGGAAGGGGTGGCGACCAAGGGCCCAGAGCACCCTCCCCAAGCAAGGCCCCTGCAAACTGCTGCCAAACTGGGGCTTACACTGGTCCAGGGGAGGGGGCACGCTGCCCTTCACCCACGGTGTGTGGTCATCCACGATGTTGATGGTGATGTTGGGGTGCCAGTGGGAGATCACCTCCACGGGTCCATAGTCCTCGGCCCTCTGCGGGGAGATGGGAATGGGTGGTGGGCCTCAGAGGCAGACAGAATTGCCCAATGGGGCATTGACTCTGCTCACTTCCTCCCGAGGATCCGTGACAATCGTGACAGCTGAACATCAAGCACCACAGCCCCTTTGGGTGGAGGGCTTATGCTGGCTGGCAGGTGTTAGTCTTTGGACTCCACTGACCATGATCCTCTCACCTGAGAGCAGAAGAGCCAGGCCAGCAGAGGTAGGGGGAGGCTGGGTTCATGGGCCAGGCTGCAAAGCTCAGCCTTGACCTACTTGTCATGGGGTCCCACCTCACAGGGGACCACCCCTCCTGCCCAGGACGATCCAGGAAGACTCTGTGCTCTCCAGAGTAAGTGCCTGCCACCCAGCCCATCAGGATGGGCCTGACAGCCTTTCATTCCTATGAGAACCATGTTCTTGTGTCCTACTCTGTGCATTTGGGCATCACCTGCGGCCTCACCACAGCCTGGCTGTGAGCTTCCAGTAAGTGTCCCCATCTGAAAATGGGACTGGTGCAGGACCCACATCCCAGGGCTGGTGAGAGCTCATGAGTACATTGGCTATGGTGGCTTTGCCTGGAGTCCTCCCCACTCCGATAACCCCCGCTTCCCCGTGGAGGAAACTGAGGCTGAGGAAGACAAGCGACGTGAGCAAGCCCAGGCCACTCAGTGGAAACATGAGCCCTGATGGCTGCTCTGTAAGTGGCCTGCTGCATCCCAACAGCCCACTCAGGTTTACCTTGATCATTTCCGGGTCGGCTTCTGTCTCTCCCGTCAGCAGGTTCTTGGTTTTCTGAAATCGCCTCCGCTTGTATTTGTTGATCACTAAGGGGAGGGAGGGGAAAGGGAAAGTGTGAGGCCTGTGGGCACCTGCATATCCACATGCCACACCTCTGCCCACCCATAGCTGCTCTCTGGCCTCCCCACTGAAGACCCCATTACCTCCTCAATCTCATATGTCCCCACCTTTTTAGGGACATCCCCTCCTCCCTTGGTCAAGTGTGCCTTCTCCAGAATCTGCCTATCCAGTCATCGGCCCAGCTGGGGACACCCAACGCCACCATTCCTCCCTAGCTTCAGGCCCCGTCCAGCCACAGGTCTCTCTCCTGGATGCCTGCAGCTACCTTCTCACTGGACTCTGAGAGACAGCTCTGTCCCCACAACCTTCCCACAGGGCAGCCAACCACGCTTTGTTTTTTTTTTTGTTGTTGTTGTTTTGTGGTACTGGGGATTGAACTCAGGGGCATTCTACCTCCAAGCTATACCCCCAGCCCTATTTTTTTTTTTTTTTTTTTTGCGGTACTGGGGATTGAACTCAGGGGCATTCTACCTCCGAGCTATATCCCCAGTCCTATTTTTTATTCTTTATTTTGAAACCGAGTCTCACTAAGTTGCGGAGTGCCTCACTAAGTAGCTGAGACTGGCCGCGAACCCGGATCCTCCGGTCTCAGCCTCCCGAATGCTGGGATTACAAG
>PVLC010026133.1:0-10912 GCA_004027655.1 Graphiurus murinus | reverse complement strand
CCCCCAGCCCTATTTTTTATTCTTTATTTTGAAACCGAGTCTCACTAAGTTGCGGAGTGCCTCACTAGGTAGGTGAGGCTGGCCAGCTGAGGCTGGCCTCGAACCCCGATCCTCCGGTCTCAGCCTCCCGAACGCTGGGATTACAAGCGTGTGCCACCACGCCCGGCTACCCAACCATGCTTTGTAACAAGGCTTCTGATGGGGGGACCCTTGTACTGACTGCCCAACCCTCACACCCCCTGCCGCACCCTCCTCGCTCCTCAAATCTAGTGTCCATGGGCCTCCCTGAACATGTCCCCTGCTTTCTTCATGGCTGACTTCCTTCTATACAGCTCCCCTGACCCCCTTCTCAAAGGAGGCTGTCTAGCCCCTCCCCTCACCGGCTTTCCATCCTTCCCAAGTCACTATACAAATCCATCTACCTGCTCAGTTATTCATGTTTTTTGTCCCCTGCAGGCTACAAACCCTGAATGGCAGGGTAAAGTCTGTCTTGGACCCTGACACATCCCTACAGAGGCCAAGACAACCCACGGAGTACATGCTCATAAACAGTGGGCTGTGGACTTTCCAAAGAAGGCCTGGAACCACCACCATGAAAAGCCAATGGGAGAAACAGTTTGGGGCTGTAAATTCCCCAGCCAGGGTTGGCCTCACTTCCTCTTATGAAGGCCAGCCCCATGGACCCTTCCCCAAGACACAGCCGAGACAAGCTGTGACTGCGTGTATCCCGTCAACCCACCTCCATCCTGCCTGGGCATGGTTTGCTTTTCTTCAAGCTATGAAGAAAAACTGTGCCTGCCCCTTCTGTGAGGGATGGGAGATGGCAGAGAGAACTGGTCATAAGTGGGGCTCTGGGCTCAGATTCTGGCTCTGTCTCCTAAACACTAAGGGATGCAGGCGAGTTAGGTCATTTCCCTGGGCCTCATACACCCTCTGAAGAACAGGGACAAAGTCTCACCACAGCCAGGGGTGGTGGCGCACGCTTGTAATCCCCTCATTTGGGAGGCTGAGACTGGAGGATCCAGGTTTGCAGCCAGCCTCAGCTGCTTAGTGAGGCCCTCAGTAACTTAGTGAGACCCTGTTTCAAAATAAAGAATAAAAAATAGGGCTGGAGCCAGACATGGTGGCACACGCTTGTAATCCCAGTCTTTGGGAGGCTGAGACCAGAGGATCTGGGTTCGAGGCCAGCCTCAGCGACCTAGAGAGGCACTCCACAACTTAGTGAGACCCTGTTTCAAAATAAAGAATAAAAAATAGGGCTGGGAGTATAGCTCGGAGGTAGAATGCCCCTGAGTTCAATCCCCAGTACTAAAAAAAAAAAAAAAAAAAAGGGCGGGGCCTATAGCTCAAAGGTAGAATGCATCTCCAGTACTGCAAAAAAAAAAAAAAAAAAAAAAAGTCCCACCACTTCAAGGCCAGGGTCTGCTGCTCTTCCCAACACAGACATCATTCCTTTGGTTCTCTATTAACTCATTTGAAGCAGGCCTGGTGGTGTGTGTTTGTAGTCCTAGTTACACAGAGGCCTGAGGCAGGAGGACTGCTTGAGCCCAGGGGTTCAAGACCAGCCTGGGCAATATAGGGGACCCAGCCATGCCTACTGGTACTCGCCTGTAATCACAGCTACGCAGAAGGCTGAGGCAGGATGATCACAAGTTCAAGTCCAGTCTGAGCAACATAGCGAGACCCTCACACAAAAAATATAATGGGCTGGACGTGGTGGCGCACACTTGTAATCCCAGTACTTGGGAGGCTGAGACTGGAGGATCCGGGTTTGTGGCCAGCTTCAGCTACTTAGTGAGGCTCTTTGAAACTTAGTGAGACCTGGTTTCAAAATAAAGAATAAAAAATAGGGCTGGGGGTTATAGCTCGGAGGTAGAATGCCCCTGAGTTCAATCCCCAGTACCGCGGAAAAAAAAAAAAAAAAAAAAACAGGTCTTGCTAAGTTGCGGAGGGCCTCACTAAGCAGCAGAGGCTAGCCATGAACCTGTGATCCTCCTGTCTCAGCCTCCCAAGTACTGGGATTACAAGCATGCACTACCACGCCCGGCTTCCCCAGCCCTTTTTTTTTTTTTTTTTTTTTTGCGGTACTGGGGATCGAACCCAGGGGCATTCTACCTCCAAGCTACACTCTAAACCTATTTTTTATTCTTAATTTTGAGACAGGGTCTCACTAAGTTGCAGAGGGGCTCACTAAGTAACTAAGGCTGGCTGCGAATCTGCCATCCTCCTGTCTCAGCCTCCCAAGTACTAGGATTACAAGTGTACACCACCATGCCCAGCACAAGACCTTATTTCTTTTTTGTTCCCTTGATGGTACTGGGGATTGAACCCAGAAGCATTCTACCTCCAAGCTACACCCTCAGCCCCAATTTTTGTGTGTGTGTGTGTGGTACTGGGGATTGAACCAAAGGGCATTCTACCTCTGGGCTACACCCCCAGCCTTTTTTTTTTTTTTTCTTGAGGTACTGGGCTACACCCCCAGCCTTTTATTTTTCTTTCTTTCTTGAGGTACTGGGCTTGAACCCAGGGGCATTCTACCTCCAAGCTATACCCCCAACCCTATTTTTCACTCTTTATTTTGAAACAGGGTCTCACTAAGTTGCAGAGTGCCTCACTAAGTAGCTGAGGCTGGCCAGGAACCTGGATCCTCCGGACTCAGCCTCCCAAATGCTGTGATTACAAGCGTGTGCCACCATGCCTGGCCTATTTTTTATTCTTTAGTTTGAAACAGGGTCTCACTAAGTTGTAGAGGGCCTCACTAAGTAGCTGAGGCTGGCTGTGATAGCTTAGTGGTAGAGCAACACACACACACACACACACACACACACACACACACACACACACAGTTACAAATATTTAGCCCTGACCCAGAGCTTCTCAGGTTCACTCGAAGGTCCCTAGAGGTCTGTCCACCCAATCAGGATTCTCTCAGCAAGTGTCCAGACAGCAAGGATGAAAATGAGACAGTCCTTGAAACGAAAGACCTCACCCAGTAACATGGCTCCTCAACACCTGGCCTTCCTCAAAGAAGTCCGCTACTCAGACCTGAGTGCAGGAACCAAGGGTGATAGAACAGCCACACAGGACCATTCAAACAGGCCACCTGGGAGTCAAGCACTGTCCCATGAAATACCACATAAATGGGACTCTGACTCTCCCAAGGGTAGTATGTTCCTGCAGTGCCATGCAGAGGCTGAACTAACAAGTGCAATCAGAGATCACAGTCCTGATCTCCAAGGCCTCCCAGCTTCTCTCTGTCCCATTCCCCACCCTCAGAAAGGGTCCTGAGCACCTACTTCTACAGGCCCTGTACAAGCAGACACGGTTCTAGCCCTTTGTCAGTCTCTGCCTTCAGAAGTTCCTGCCTCCGCCTGCTCCTTCCTTCCTTTTTTTCTTTTTTTTCCAATGCTGGGAATTGAACCCAGGAGCATTCTACCTCTCAGCCCTATTTTATTATTTATTTGGAAACAGGGTCCAAGTTGCTGACAGCCTCACAAAGTTGCTAAGGCTGGCTTTGAACCTGCAATCCTCCTGCCTCAGCCTTCCAAGTACTGGGATTATAGGTGTGTGACACCACATCTGGCTTCCACCTGCTCTTCCTAACCTGCCTGCTGAGTGTCACAGAGTTCATACAGGATAGATGGAGTTTAGGCCAGAGACCAGTTTTTGTTTTTTTTTTTTTTCGGTACTGGGGATTGAACTCAGGGGCATTCTACCTCTGAGCTACATCCCCAGCCTTATTTTATTTTGAAATAGGGTCGCACTAAGTTGCTAAGAGCTTTACTAACTTGCTGAGGCTGACCTCTAACCTGCAATCCTCCCATCAGCTATCAGTCTCCCAAGGATCAGGAGTACAGGTGTGTGCCACCACACCTGGCTTGAGCCACTTTTGCCAACTCTGACACCACTAAGCATGTACTACCTGCCTTTCCAGACCTGGGATTTGCTTTCCACCACTCCAGCTCAGGAGCCCCAGAATGCCAGGCTCCTGGCTGGTGGGTGCTGGCTCCAAGGAGTGACTACTTACTCCGGGACATGTGGACCGTGGCGAGCCGGCGGTACAGGGCCTTTTGCCGGGGGTCTGGGTGGAAGCCACTCTTGGTGAAGTAGACGTGGATATAGATGGAGCCATTCTGCTGGACACTCTGCAAGAGACAGGCAGATGGGCAGCCAGGCCACCGGGGAGAAGGGAATACTGAAGCCCCACGTGTCACCGATCCCCAGCAGCTTCCTTGCCCCTAACCCTCCAGCTGTTTACTGAGGGCTCACAATGGGGAGTGCAGCTGAGTGGCTAACACTAAAGGCTTGGGGCATCCATCATGTAGATCAGCGGCAGAGTACTTGGCTAGCATGTATGAGGCCTTGGGTTTCATCCCTAGCAATACACACATACACACACACACAGCCAAACGCTAGAGTCAGACTTGCGTGAGCTCAGGCTCTGTCTCTGGGCCTCAGTGTCCACTGCAGGATGCAGATCACCAAAGCGCAGACCTGACCGGAGGGCACTGCAGAAAGGACCATCCAGAGCACCCAGCATGGGGCCCATAAGGCACAGCGAGGGCTCAGGCCTCCCCACTGTCAGTCCCCATCATTCCCTGGATGAGAAGAGAAGGCCCACAAACACATGCTCTTACGGTGCCCCCAGGATGGGCATTGTACAGCATCTCTCTAATCTAGCGTGTTAACAGTCGCAGAGCATGGGTCAATCCTGTGTACCGGAGGGCCATGTTGTAACCTACCTTGCAGATGAGGCAGCTGGGGCTCACAGCAAGGATTACAGAGTATGGCACATCACTGAATCAGAACCCAGTCAGTGGGCTCTTGTGACCCTTGCTCCCACTCTCTGCCCGCCTCCACACTGTGCTACCCCACCCCTTGCTCGCTCCCTTGGGCCCAGCCTTTCTCATGTCACTTCAGTCACTCAGGGGACAGGGGACTAATCTCAGTGGAACAGATGAGGAAACCGAGGCTTCATGAGGAGAGGCGAGCTGCCCACGGAACTGGGTGGAAGGCACAGGACAGATGTGACCTGTCTGATTTTTGAGCAGGGCTTAGATTTGCTGGGCCACACCATGTCTTGCCCTTAAGACCACCCCTGACCCGACCCTGAAGGTTGGAAGGGGCTGAGACCCAAGTCCTTGGAGCAGCTCCACTGCTGGGTTGGCTGGTCCCCAGCCTTTTCTGGGCCTCAGGGAGGGACCTGCACTTGACGCCTTAATAGGTGGTGTCATCTGCCTAAGAGACACTAAGTCCACACCCTTTCAGCCACCCAGACAAGGAGAGGACACAGGCTGAGGAGGCCTGCTGGAAAAAAAGGAATGAGGGCTCAGCCCAGGGAGGCTCCAGAGAGGTCCTTCTCACTGGTCAGCATTTGCTGATTCTGCACCCAGTCCCTGCTAGGCAATGACAAGGACACAGAAGTCATTGGAAGACCCCAGTCTTCCCCTCATAGGGCTCACAGTCCCATGGGAGAGAAAGATCTGTCCCCAGTCAGTGAGGACCCAGAGTGACAGGGAAGGATAGGGAAGTACAGCCAGCTGTGAGGGCCTGGGGAGGGTGCTTTACCAAATACGGGTGTCAGGAAGGCTACTTGGAAGAGGCATGATTTGAATCCAGGGCCAGAAAATACAGAATCAGAGTGCCTGAGTTTGAATTGCTCACTAGCTGTATGACCCTGGGAAAGTCACCATGCTGTACTACATCTTGGTTTCCCCATCTGTCAAATGGGGATAATTATAGTTCCTACTTGATGGGATGTGGGGGGATTTCCACCCATCAACCCAGCTTGGTGACCTGCAGAGTAAGTGCTTGATCAACATTAAAAAAAATTTTAGTCGGGCGTGGTGGTGCACACTTGTAATCCCAGCATTTGGGAGGCTGAGACTAGGATCCGGGTTCGCGGCCAGCCTCAGCTACCTAGTGAGGCACTCCACAACTTAGTGAGACCCTGTTTCAAAGTAAAGAATAAAAAATAGGGCTGGGGGTATAGCTCGGAGGTAGAATGCCCCTGAATTCAATCCTCAGTACCACACACACACAAAATTTTTGTGGTACTAAGGATTGAACCCAGGGGCATTCTACTTCTGAGCTACACCACCAGTCCACTTTTTTTTTTTTTAATAGTACTGAGGATTGAACTCAGGGGCATTCTACCTCTGAGCTATACCCCCAGCCCTATTTTTTATTCTTTATTTTGAAACAGGGTCTCACTAAGTTGCAGAGTACCTCACTAGGTAGCTGAGGCTGGCCTCGAACCCGGATCCTCCAGTCTCAGCCTCCCAAATGCTGGGATTACAAGCATGCACCACCACACCTGGCCTAGCCTGCTTTTATTTTTTATTTTGAAACTGGTTCTCACTAGGTTGATGAGAGTCTCACTACATTATGAGGCTGGACTCAAACCTGTGATCCTCCTGTCTCAGCCTCCCAAGTACTAGGTTTACAGATGTGGGCCACCACACCAAGCTCACTAATGTTATTTTGTAACCTGGCTGCCTGACAAACTGGTAATAATCAGACCCTTAAGGAAGATTATCACTCTTTGACTGGCTTAAAGCCTGGGACTACACCCCCTGGAGGCAGCTGAGAGGATCCCCAGTCAATCTGATCCCTACCTACCTTCTTCAGAAGAGGGAGAGGAAGCCCAGAGACCTTAGGGACCACCTGCCTGTGGTCCCAGAGCATGTGAGCAGTGGACAAGGCTAAGCCTGAATCCTGAACCCCAGATGCCCAGGATCAGGAGTGGCCTGGAGGAGAGGCCCCACAGCGTGAGTCCAGCAACTTCACTACCTGCGGGATGTCAAGCTCCGCAAAGTGCTCGTAGCAGCCGTCGGAGTTCTCGCCACTGGTCCAGTCGCCGTACACGAGGTCATGCTGCTCCCAGAAGAGTGCCGACGTGGCGTTGAAGTCTGTAAAGTGCTCGTGCTCTGAGATGTACACGTGCAAGTTCTGTAGGGAGAGGAAGGGTGTGGAGCTCAGGGCTGTGTCTCGTCACCATGTCTGAAGGTTGACAGGTAAGAGCAGAGAAAGAGCTGGGGCAGCAGTTGGCACACTAATACAAACAGTTATTACTGGTGGAAGGAGGAGCAGCAGCAGACAGAATAAACATTCTCTATTCTTATATCGCCACCAAGCCTGTCCTGGTGTGAGTCTGGGAAGTCAATGATCAAAGTACTGAAGGCTGGCCAGGATGCAGGCTAGAACGGGGGGCAGAAAGGAGGGGCCTCACCAGGCACGGTGGCTCACGCTTGTAATCCCAGTACTTGGGAGGCTGAGACCAGAGGATCCGGGTTCAAGGCCAGCCTCAGTTACTTAGGCTCTCCGCAACTTAGTGAGAACCTATTTAAAAATAAAGAGTAAAAAATAGGACTGGGGGTGTAGCTTACAGGTAGAATGCCACTGGGTTCAATCCTTAGAACCGCAAAAAAAAAAAAAGGAGAGGCCTCCCTGACCATCTCCCTTCCCGACCACTTCAGGACCCCTGGTCAGACTCTGCAGACTCGTGGGTAAAGTGGATGGCTAGTGGCTTAGGAGAGGAGGGGGCTTTTGAGAATGCCCGCCTTTCTCAGGCCACCTCTGTCCAGTCCAGAGCCATGAGGCCCACTGAGCAAGAACAGCAAAGTGGGGCGTCCTCCCGACAGAATCCTGTGACACACAGAATCAGGGACACTAGAGCACCTGTGTTGGAAGCTCCAGAACCAGGATGGTGCCTGCCGCTTCCTTCACCCCCCCCCCCCCCCCCCCCCCCCCCCCCCCCCCCCCCCCCCCCCCCCCCCCCGCCTCTCATTCTCTCCCAGTCACTTCCCTCTGTCACCTTTGAAGGCTGAACATACATTTTTTTGGTACTGGGGACTAAACCCAGGGCCATTCTATCTCTGAGCTACACACCTAGACCTATTTTATTTTTCTTTTGAAACAGGGTCCCAATAGGCTGATGAGAGTCTCAGTACTTGCTGAGGGTGTCCTCAAACCTATGATCCTCCTGTCTAAGCCTCCTAAGTACTGGGATTGCAGGTGTGTACCACCACACCCGGCTTATGACAGTTTTTTAATTAATCATGTGAAGTCTTTACTGTCCTTTCTCCCCAAGGAGGCCAGGGATAATTCAAGCATCTTTGATTTCACCAGAGTTCCTCAGCCCCTGCCCGAGCATACAGTGGCCAGACGCCCACTCTATCCCTACCATCCTTAACACTTATCACTCCTTGCACCCACCCCCAAGTCACCTCCCACCCAGTAGTTACCATTAAAGTGTCTTTGGGGAACAGGTTGCGGCTGGCGACGCGTGGGGCTCCCCCGGGGCCTGTCTGGTCCTGAGGGGCCGGCCCTCGGCGGAACCAGCTGCTGATGGCCCAGATGATGAAGATCCTGAGGAGGGAAGTAGCACAGTGGTGAGGCCCGGCTTTTCCTTTCCTCTGCTCAGCTGCCTGACCACCTCTTGATTGTATCTCCCCAGAGCCAGAAGTGGGGCTGGTGACCAGCAGGGCAGGGTCCCTGAGCAGACAGTCACAGGGCCACTGAGATAATGAGATGCCCCCAAATGATGTCTGGAGAGAGACCCAAGACGCCAATGTGGGCCTAGCACTGCACTGGCTCCATGCAGGGCCCCCACCCTGAGTCCCCTAGGACATACTGGCAGCCACAGGGGCTTAGATACTCAGAAGCTCAGATCTGGGAAAGCTAACATCCGAACCCCTGGGAACCACAAGTGAGAGGATACTAAGAATGTGGAATCCCAGGATTTCAAAGGCACAAAACCTCAGAAAAAGGAACAATTTCAAACTTGAAAAAAAACTGGAAAAGTGGTAATGAGTAATGGGTTAGTCCTATTTTTATTTATTTATTTTCTTTGTGGTACTGGGGGTTGAATTTAGGGCCTTTTTCCTCCAGGTTTCACCCCCAGCCCTATCTTATTTTGAAATATGGTCTTGATAAGTTGCTGAGGGTCTTGCTAAGTTGCTATGGCTGGCTTCAAATCTGAGCTCCTCTTGTCTCAGCCTCCCAAATACTGGGATTGCAGATATGTGCAACCCTGCCCAGCTAGGTTAGTCTATTTTTAAAGACAGTGAGCTAGGTTATTCAGATCCGCTCTCAGCAAAAAGAACTGAAAAAGAGCTGGAGTGTGGTGGCGCTCTCCTGTAACCCTAGTATTGGGAGGTTGAGACAGGAAGATCACAAGTTCAAGGGAAGCCACAGCAACTTAGTGAGGCCATCGGCAACTAAGCAAGACCCTGTTTAAAAAAAAAAAAAAAAGAAAAAAAAGCCAGGCATAGTAGCACACATGTGTAATCCCAATACTTGGAAGACTGAGATAGGAAGATCGCCAGTTCACCGTCAGCTTCAGCTACTTAGTGAAGCTCTCGGCAACTTAGTGAGACCAGGTTTCAGAATAAAAAATAAAAAATAGCTCAGAGGTAGAATGCGCCTGGGTTCAATTCCCAGTATCGCAAAAAAAAAAAAAGAACCAGGAGAGGTGGCAGTGGCACACACCTGTAATCCTAGTACTTGGGAGGCTGAGACAGAGGATCACAGGTTCAAGGACAGCCTCAGAAGTAGTGAGACTCAGCCGGGCATGGTGGCGCACGCTTGTAATCCCAGCATTTGGGAGGCCGAGACCGGAGGATCCGGGTTCGCGGCCAGCCTCAGCTACCTAGTGAGGCACTCCGCAACTTAGTGAGACTTGGTTTCAAAATAAAGAATAAAAAATAGGACCGGGGGTGTAGCTCGGAGGTAGAATGCCCCTGAGTTCAATCGCCAGTACTGCAAAAAAAAAAAAAAAAAAACAGAATTTTTTTTTTTTTTTTTTTTTTTTTTTGAGGTACAGGGTATTGAACCCAGGGGCATTCTACCTCCGGGCTACACCCCTGGCCCTATTTTTTATTCTTGATTTTGAAACAGGGTCTCACTAAGTTGTGGAGGGCCTCACTAATTAGCTGAGGCTAGCCGCGAACCCAAATGCTGGGATTAAAAGTGTGCACCACCACACCCAGCTAGCCAGACTCTATTTCAAAATAAAAATAAACAATAGGGCTGGGGGTGTAGCTCAGAGGTAGAATGCCCAGGGTTCAATATCCAGTACCACAAAAATAAATAAATAATAAAAAAAGAATATTATCAGTCAGGCATAGTGGTGCATACTTGTAATCCCAGTACTTGGGAAGCTGAGATAGAAGGATTGCAGATTCGAGACTAGCCTTGGCAACATAGCAGGACTCTGTTTCAACATTAAAAACAAAACTAACTGAGTTTGGTGCCAGGTGTGGTTCACGCTTGTAGTCCCAACATTTGGGAGGCTGAGACCGGAGGATCCGGGTTTGCGGCTAGCCTCAGCTACCTAGTGAGACCCTGTTTCAAAATAAAGAATAAAAAATAGGAATGGAAGCAGGCGTGGTGGCCCACGCTTGTAACCCTAGCATTTGGGAGGCTGACCAGAGGATATGGGTTCGAGGCCAGCCTCAGCTACCTAGTGAGGCCCTCTGCAACTTAGTGAGATCCTGTTTCAAAATAAAGAATACAAAAATAGAGCTGGGGGTATAGCTCGGAGGTAGAATGCCCCTGAGTTCAATTCCTAGTACCACAAAAAAAAATAAAGAAAGAAAGAAAGAATAAAAAATAGGGCTGGGGTTATAGCTCGGAGGGAGAATGCCTCTGAGTTCAATCCCCAGTACCACCAAAAAACTTTTTTAAAAAATAGGAATGGGCCGGGCGTGGTGGCGCACGCTTGTAATCCCAGCATTCGGGAGGCTGAGACCAGAGGATCCGGGTTCAAGGCTAACCTCAGCTACCTAGTGAGGCACTCCGCAACTTAGTGAGACTTGGTTTCAAAATAAAGAATACAAAATAGGGCTGGGGGTATAGCTCAGAGGTAGAATGCCCCTGAGTTCAATCCCCAGTACCGCAAAAAAAAAAA
>PVLC010026132.1:0-22965 GCA_004027655.1 Graphiurus murinus | reverse complement strand
AAACAATCCATGTAATTCACCATATAAACAAACTCAAAGACAAAAATCACATGATCATCTCAATTGATGCAGAGAAAGCATTTGACAAGATCCAACACCCATTCATGCTAAAAGTACTGCAGAGAATAGGAATAGAAGGAACATACCTCAAAATCATAGAGGCAATATACAATAGACCTACAGCCAATATCATATTAAAAACTCCCTTACTTATTAATTGTTTATATTATTAGAGTCTAGTTTAGAAGGTATTCTGGAGAATTAAATATATATACATATATATATATATATGTATATATATGCCAATTAGAAAAGTGCCTGGCATATTGGTACACTAAGAAGTCATCTATTATTGTGTTTTATGCTGGACCATTAAATTCTCAAAAAGGAGAAAAAATTTTTCACCATGTTTTCATACTTTCTGTGTGTCCTGTAGAAAATTCTGCCCTTTGAGATGGAATGAAGTTGCTAAACTATAGATAAAATCATTCCATCAATATCCGTATAGATAGCTGCTATTATAGTTCATCTTTATTTATACCATATTTAAATTTGTAGGATGTGGAGGGAGATGGCATAAGGACCCTTAGGTGAGTCTGTTTCTAACTTGTCTTGGGGAGCTGCAAACTGAGCAGCATTCCACATCCCAGACTTCCTTCATGGGAGGTGGTAAATGGTAAATAAAGACAGAGAAACTCAATAATACCTACAAGGCCACCTTTAAACACACAGTCTGAAAAAGAAAAACAAAACAAAACAATAACAACAAAAAATTATAGAGACTCAAGAACAATATCACACACCATGTTCCACAGACAAATGGGACCTTTGGAAGAGCTGAAAAATCTTATAATCAGCAACCTGAAACCTACTTCATAAACATAAAGATCTCCAGCCACAGAATCACACAGCCTCACCAGGACCCAAGGACACAACAGAGAAGGACAATCACATCCAGGTCTCCGTCACTCCCAGCCCTCATTCCACCATGCACCCGGTTAGACAGATGCATGCACAAACCCCAGGGAGGTCAGCGCAGGATCCTCGCAAGTTAATTGAAAATAGATTATAAAAGGGGAATGGGAATACATGCAGACTGTGACTGCATACCGCACATGAAACTCTGAAGAATATATCAGGTTTGAAAGCTACAGTCCAGACAAATTCAGCCTTCTCTGTGGAGAGCATAGAGTCCCCTGAATGCTTTGAGACAGACCATGCACCTGGGTCCCGCACTCAGTGCCCTTGCAGAGAGAGACAGCGGGCCAGGGTCTTGCTGTAGGATACTATAGCTTTGGGTCTGCAAACAAATGCCTTTGCTATAGGTTTCTGAGCAAGCAAGAATGCTTGGGATGTGCTTGAGAACCTACTTGTTATAAGTGGACCTTAAATCTTAAATGGCTGAAAACAGAAAAATCAAGAGGATTGAAGAGGCCAAGCATAAGAAGTTTTTTTTTTTTTTAATTGTTGATTGTTGTTATATTCTTTCTCTTCACCTTTTTATTCTTTTTCTTTTTTTATTTTGCTGCTGCTGCTCTTTACTTGTGTATTTGTAGGGTTTTTGTTTGTTTGTTTTTTTGTCCTTACCCCTTTGTAGCCTTCTCTCCTTTTTTTTTTTTTTTTTTTTTTATGTGGCACAGAGGATTGAACCCAGGACCCTAGTGAATGCTGGGTAAATGTCCTGGGACACACTTCTAACCGCCTGCCCTAGCCTAGAAGAGCCATTTTCAAGCAACTAGCAGGGGACAGACCCCCCTGCATCTCTGTCATAATCTGTCTCCTTAGCAAAGTAGAAAACAGAGCAGGTGGGGTAGCAGGCTTGAACCAGAGCTTTGGAGCAGCTTTCACATTTCTTCTAAGCAAGTCTTAAACCAAGAAGAAAAGCAACAAAGAAAAAATAAAACAAACAATCAAACAAAAACCCCAGCAATAAAATATCCAAAGTCACAAGGGAAATCAGTTCTTTTCCAACAAAGAAATTTTACTCATTCCTGATTAAGCAATTCTTGTTTCCTTTTTTTAAATTTATTTTTATTTTATTCTCTTCCCCTCTGTTTGTAAGTGTACATGCAAGAGATTGTGTTCTGTTTTATCTGACAGACCTTTAGCGAACGTGGCTGCCAGTGCCTTGTATTAAATCCATTTCCTATCAGTATATCTAAATATTCTACATTGGCTACTAGAATTCTTCTTTATTTTCAATATTTCTAACACTTACTATATATTACAAAAACACATTCAAACTCTTATTCTGCTTGATTCTATTTTTCTTTTGGTGTGTGTGTGTGTGTGGTACTGGGGATGGAACCCAGGGGCATTCTACCTCAGAGGTACACCCTCAGTCCTATTTTTTATTCTTTATTTTGAAACAGGATCTCACTAAGTTGCAGAGGGCCTCTCTAAGTAGCTGAAGTTTGCCACGAACCCTGATCCTCCAGTCTCAGCCTCCCAAGTACTGGTATTACAAGCATGCACCACCATGCTTGGCTCGATTCTATTTTCTATCTTACCTTATTTTTTCATTCATTACTCTCCCCCCCTCCTCCTCACTCACCCTTCACCAATGATTATAATATGATTTGCCCTTGTATATACCAGCTGACTCCTCTAAATCCCTACTGTCAACTATAAATACACTAAAAAAGAAATCCAGAAAACATTTCTACTCACAATATCCCCAAAACAATAAAATGCTTAGGAATAAACTTAACCAAGGAGATAAAACACCTCTACAAGGAAAATTATAAAACATTGATAAAAGAAATGGAAGAATATCTTAGAAGGTGGAAGGACCTCTTATGCTCTTGGAAAGGCAGAATAAATATCATCCAAATAGCCATTTTTCCAAAAATGATATACATATTCAATATAATACCCATTCTTCACAGATATAGAAAAATCAGTCCTTAAATTCATTTGGAACAACAATAAAGCCAGAATAGCCAAAATAGTTCTCAGCAACAAGAACCATGCAGGAAGCATCACAGCACCTGACTTCAAACTATACTACAAATTCATAGTAATAAAAACAGCATGATATTGGCACAAAACAGACAGACAAATGAAAAAGAATAGAAGACTCAAACAAATCCACACACTTATAGCCAATTGATTTTTTGGCAAAGAGGCCAAAAGCATACCTGGAAAAAAGATAACTTCTTCAACAAATGATGTTGGCAAAACTAATTATTCATATGTGGAAAAATGGAAATAAATCCCACTTCCTCATCCTGCACAAGAATCAGTTCAAGATGAAACAAAGACCTGGAAATTAGACCAGTAAACTTGCAACTACTTGAAGAAAGCATAGGACCAGCACTTCAACATATAGGTATGGGTAAAAACTTCTTCAACAGGATCCCAAAGGCAGAAAAAATTAAAATGAAAATCAATACATGGTATTGCATTAAACTAAAGAGCTTCTGTGCTGCAAAGGAAACTATCAAAAACCTCTACAGAGAGCCAGCAGAATGAGAGAAGACCAATATCTAGAATATACAGAGAACTCAAGAAACTCACTGCCAGAAAATAAAATAAAATAACTCAATCAAAAAAATGGCCAAGTGAACTAAATAGACACTTCACAAAAGGAGAAATACAAATGGCCAAAATGTTCAGTATCATTAGCAATCAGAGAGATGCAAATCAAAACTATCCTGAAATGTCACCTAACCCCAATTAGAATGGCAATCATTAGAAACACAAATAATAACAAATACTTGTAATGATATGGAGAAGTAGAAACTCTAATACACTGTTAATGGGATTACAAATTAGTGCAACCACTTTGGAAAATAGTGTGGAGGATAATCAGAGGAATGGGAATGATTCTACCATATGAATCAGCTATACCATTCCTGAGTATCTACCCAAAAGAATAGAAACCAAATTACCAGAGTAACGCTTGCATATATATGTTTATAGCTGCACAATTCACAATTGCCACACTATGGAACCAGCCAAGATGTCTGTCAACAGATGAATGGATTATAAAACTCTGGGATATGTACACAGTGGAATTTTACTCAGCTGTAAAGAAGAACAAAATTATGTCATTTGCAAGGAAATGGATGGAACTGAAGAATATTATGCTAACTAGGATTAGTCAGTCACAAAAAGTGAAAAGTTGGATGTTCTCCCTCATATGCTGAAGCTAGGGATAAATTGGGACATAGGAGGGATTCCAGACAAAGAGAAGAAATCTTAGTTGAATAAAGAAGGGAAGCTAATGAGGGAGATGGGAGAGGGGAAGAGGGAAATACCTCAATTGACATAGTGCACATACACAAACTTTTGAAAGCCAATCACTGTACTGAGCCTGGGAAGGAGAGGAAGGGGGAGATAAGGTGGGAATTGGGAGAGGTCTCAATGAGTACTGTGCATGTATGCCTCTATAGCCCTGAACTTCATCAAGATGTATAACTATAATGCACTAATAAAAAAATGAAATACATTTGTAGGCTCTGTAATAAAAAATTACACAGAGTAAATGCGATGAAATAATAGGGAGGAAAAAAAGAAAAAATATGACTTTCTTCTAAATTCAGTCTTTCTAAGAAGGTATTAAAAGCCAAAAGTCAAAAACCTTAAAATTGTGAATTTTTTGTAATATAAAGAATATACATTAATAATTAAGAAACACAATGAATGCAATGGTAAATATTGAGATAGAATTCCCACATTATTTCCTTTTGTGAATTTCTAAAATTTATTTGAAGTAATCTAGGTGTGGTGATACACATCTATAATTCCAGTACTTGGGAAGCAGGAGAATCACATATTTGAGATGAGTCTGAACAACTTAGAGAACCTCTCAATGACCTGGTAAAACCCTGTTTCATAATAAAAATTAAAAAAGAGTGGGAGTGTAGCTTGGAGGTAGAATGCTCTGGGTTTAATCCCCAGGACCACAAAAAACATTAAAAATTAAAAAAAATAATTTAAATAGACTGGCTTTTATGTCAGTTAAAAAAGATCCATATGAACCCATCTAATGGAGCACAGTTCATTAGCATCCCTTCTTCTCACTGTGGGATAGGTCCCTTAGTCAAATTGTTCCCATACCAAATCAGAATTTCACAGGGTGATATATTTTCATGAACAGTTCTCCTGTTTATAAAGTGCCTGGAAAAGGCACTGTTTTCCAATATTCCAACAAAAGACATATCATATTGACTTAGAAAAATCATGTTAGATTCTGTTCAGTGAAGCACTGAGACAAAAACACATGTGGTTTGGCCATGAGACACTACTCATAAGCTACCGAAGCCATTGTCACCAGTTGCCAGAGAAGAACAAAGACCTTGGAAGAGAAGGCACTCACTGATTTGTTTCTGAAGGTTTGATGGCATGTCATCAGCCTGGGAGAGTTTGCTGCAAGCAGAGATGTGAAATGCAGCATGTTCTGGGCAGGTGGCTGACAGGAGCTGAGGTGGATGCTTTGGGGAAGGCTGCTCAGTGAGCTGTGACCTGTGAGCTCAAGCATTTGTCCACATGCTTTTTGTTATGTGACTGCTTATCCTCTTTCTCCGAGGCTGATTTATGAAGTTTGACATGGCACTATATAAACGCAACACTGTGCTACTTGGAAAACAAGAGAAAATGATATATTAAGTCACAGTGGCCCAATTGTTTTGAGATCTTAAATCCCATGCCATAGCAGGACAAATCAAAACTCATTAGAAGCGAATATTGCTGTCCTTCATATTTGGAAATGGGATTTTGAGCAACTGCCAGGAAGATCTCTATAGGCTTAAAGAGTTTTGATATCCTGTTCATAAGTATTCTCTACTTGTGTTACTGATATTCTTAACGCTGTATTTTAGTATTTTCTCTTCTGATAATTCCATCAATCACTCTGAAAAGCAAAAGAAAATCTCAAAGATTGAAACTTAAACATAGATCCACATGAAGTCACGCATGGAAATAATTTAGAATGTTCAATTCAGTAATTCTCCATTTTTCCCGTAAGCTAATTTATCTGACAATGAGAATGATTCTTTAAACTGATTATAAGATAGGCTTGTGATAAAGGTTTCTAGATCTGATATCAAAACTATGACTTTTTCCGTTAAAAAAAGGGAAACATTTGTAATTATATATTTTTTCTGATTAATATGGACCTGATGCAAATTTAAATGAGTTCTCTATAAAAATGTTAAATTTCCTCATGATTGAATGAAAATTATTTTTTGAAATCTTATTTCATTCAAGGAAAGAATCATGATTTCCATCAATTTAATATTTTACCTGTCCACTCTATTACCCAACTACTTTTACATAAAAATAATTTGATGCAGTGGCTTTATAGTTGATGTAAGAGCTAATCTCCCCAATCTTCCATCTGTAATCTCAGTTTACAAGTATTCATTGCCTTATAATTCCCCTTCACATAAAATTTGGACAGGTTCTTAGTAAAACACAGTTGGAGTGGCGCTGCTTTACTTCAAAGGCACAGAAGATTTTGCAGTTTCTTTCTTGCTCTTTTAGAGTTTGATTTTATGAATTATCCTCTTGGAAACAACCACCACACTATATGGAGAAACCATGTCTAGACACCATTTCACAGCCCAGACTGTCTATTGACAAGTCAGGA
This sequence comes from Graphiurus murinus, assembly GCA_004027655.1. Taxonomy (NCBI): domain Eukaryota; kingdom Metazoa; phylum Chordata; class Mammalia; order Rodentia; family Gliridae; genus Graphiurus; species Graphiurus murinus. Next base: position 16,370 of record PVLC010026132.1, on the reverse strand, counting down.
GACAACATCATCCCATTACACAGGTGAGCTATTTTTGATATTCTAGCTCCAAACGCACCTGATGTTTGCAGCACTAGCATATGCCTCATGGAATAGTCAATGCATCAAGTTACAAGAGATAAAACACTGTTATTTTTTTAAGTCCCTGGATTCACAAGGGAAGCGGAGTAAAGGTTATTATATAGAGATAAATAATCATAATAGTCAGAAAGCCTTATTCAACCTCTAACATTACATGTGGCTTTAGAAAAATCACTAAGCCTATTTAAACTTCAATTTTCTTATCTATAAAATAGAGAAAATAATAGTACTTCAATAGGAGTAGGATGCAATGCAATATTATGTGAATGATTTCTAAAAATTCTACAGCACTCCCAAGTATATCTTAACTACTTGTTTTGCTTTGTTTTGTTTTCCTGATAAAGCGCCATATGTAGAAAAATTAAATGACTTACCTAAGACCAACAGCTAGTAACTAAGTGAACTGGAACTTAAGCCTAATAGCTTCTGTGAGCATACTTTTTCTACTTTATGTGTCCAATAATATCTTTTATTTGTAAATAGATTTTTTATTTTATAGATGCCTTTCATATCAATGCATTTATTCATAGATAATGGAAAGTCATTTTCTTTGTCGAAGAATAGAGAAGTATTTCATTTCAAAATGCATGCCTTTTGGCACATTATACTGATGGTCATTGAATATAATTTTGTCTAAAACAAAAGCAAAATATCTCTTTGTCAGTGCACAACAATAATATTGATCATAATATTTTCAGTTAGAACCTCATACCATTATTGAATATTTATAATATGTTCTCACATACATCTCATATTCTGCCTTACAAATGAGAGTACAGGTAGGAATAACGATTATTTCTTGGCTGGGAAATGCATACTCCAAACAGCCATGGTGTTAGGCAAGTTGTTTAATTTTTCTACAAAAAGCCTTTAAAAATCCATAAATTTAAGGAGGTATTGAAAACTCTATTTCCCCAATGTAAATATTACACAATGTATACATGTATCAAAACATCACATGATACCTTATAAATATGTGGAATTTTTATGCATCAGTTAAAAATAAACGTTTTAAAAATGAAGCAGTTGCTAACTTGAAATTAAAAATGGTTTAACAACACAACAATAATTACTAAAAAAAGTCAAGCATTACATTACCTTATTTAGCAACTGAGTTTTCTAGAATGCAAATAATGTATTAAAAATAACTGGATTAATAAAAAAATGCCAATAAGACAAAGCATAACAAAGCTAATCCAGGGACTTGGTATAAGATGACAGCTACTCTGTCTCTTTACAGGAATTAAGCTTAAAATCTCATTAGGATGCAAATCTCACAGTTACTTGTGTTCTGGCACATAATACACATGGAACTCTGCTTTTTGTTTCTCCTGTTGGTGAATTCTAACCTTTTGTGATAGTCAAGGAGTAACATGATTGTTTTGTGCATGCATAGCTGGTAGGTTTGGCTCTTTGTTGCTTTTATAAACATAATCAACCACAACCATTATGCTGAAAATACAGTGTTCAATAGAGTTCAAGTAGAAAAAAAATTTCATTATTAATCTAAATCTGTGGACTCAATTTTATTTGTATCTTAGATTAAATCTCAGTCTGCCATTACTTTTTGGTCATTCTGATATATTAAAACTTAGGCTGAAGCCAGGTGTAGTGATACATGCCTGCCATCCTAGTACTTGGAGGTCTGAGACAGGAGGATCACAAATCCCAAGCAAGTCTCAGCAACTTAAGAAGGCTCTCAGCCTCCAAATAAAAAGTAAAATAAAAATAGGGCTGAGGTCATAGCTCAGAGGCAGAATGCCCCAAGGTTCAATCCCTAGAATCACAAAACAAAACAAAAAAACCCCCAATTTATCCTGATCAGTTTAGCTAAGTCAACAGAGTTTAACTTTTATAAAATCTAGTACAGTTGAGTATAGGAACTCTAAACTTTTTTTGTGTGCGAGGGTATATTGAATCTTGAACCCAGGGCTATTCTAACTGAGCTGTACTCCCAGTTCTATTTTATTATTATTATTATTTTTTGTATTGTTGAAACAAGTTCTTATTTAATTGCTGTGGGTTTGACTAATTTGCTGAGATTGGCCTAAAACCTACAATCTTCTGTCTCAGTTCCCAAGTACAGGGATTACAAATGTGTGCCACCACAATTGGCTCTGAACATCTTTTAAAGTTCTGTCTTCTTGTGTCCTCTAGCTTGGAACAATTTGAATATGGTTGTCCAACAGTGGTAGAAGAAAGACTTAATCAATCTGTTCTCTATATTTTAATTTTATATTTCTTTCCTTTGTACTTTTTCCTATTCTTAATTATTGTTTCTGACTTCTCTGGTATTGTAACTATCAGCAAGACAGACAAATGATATCAGAGTTTAAAAATGTTTATGTTACTGGAATATCTTTTATCTGGTATTGGACCATACAGCAAATAGTAGATTTTAAAAATGATTTTTTTTTTCTTTCATGAATGCTTCTATGTATCTCTCTGTGATTTACTTACTGAGAACATCAAACCAAAATTCTTATGATGAGCTGGGTTATCTCTGGGTTAATTACTATTCCAGCCCTCAGGGCCTGGTTTATTTCAATCTGTTCAGCACCACTCTTTATATCGGAACCTTATTATACCTCCAAGTGACTCTGTTAGTCAAAGTCAGTTGCAGGATGATTCCTGGCTGGCTCTCTACAAAGTTGCCTCGCCCCCCAATCTGGTTCATAAGTCATAGTTACTTCTTTTGTGTATAGCTTCTTCCCAATGAAACTATATTTCCTCTCTCTGCTACGAGACAGGCCATTCCAGCTCCAGGTTCTTATCTTCAATCTATTAGGTTTGGGCCAATTGTCATTAATTTCTGTTCTATAAACTTACCCCCAAAAAGATTTCAGGTAATAAAGATCAAATTTCCATGTGGTCCTCTGAGAGTTCCTCTCATTCACTAGGCTTGAGGTGGCTGGAAAGACCCCCTTTATATAAGGTTGAACTCCTTCATCTTTATAGCAGTAAGGAGGCACAGAGAGAAAATTTGTCTAAACAAATTATTTTGGCCAGGTCTCCTCAATCTGAATTTATAGGTCTGTAGATCTTTAATTTTAAAGTTGCATTGTAAAAATATTTCTATTATGTTCTATTAGTCTAGCAATAGTGGTTCAGCACCTAAATTTGAATTGAGGTAATATCTGATAATCATTATTTAGTTCTCTAACTCCTATGTCTCATCCAAAGCAAATACAATGACAACTACCAATTTCTACCACCTCATCCTGTCAACCTTTTCAGACCTTTGACCTCCGACTAAGAGATACAGCATAGCTTCTCTGGTTTTTCAACTTCGAACTCCTCAGTCTCCATTACAATGTGAGCCAATTCCACTAGTAAATCCCTTCTCATGCTTTTAGCTAACTCTTACCCAGAAGAGCGCAGGTAAGATAATGCTTGAAAATACTGACCAACATTGCCCATCTTGCTATAACATTATCCAGTAAACACTCTTTAAACAACCCGATTTCAAGTACAAATCAATAATTTAAGAATAAATTCATGACTTCTAATCAGTTTATCTGATAATTATTGGCTAACTACAATGTTCTAATCCCTGTGCTTATGTTGTGTAAACAGGTATGAATAAGGTTCCTACCCTCACAGGCCATATAATCTGGTAAAGAGGAGGAATGCAGGTTAAGTTGAAATCCCAATGTGAAAAGCAGATGGTAGGAAACATAAGGGATTTCGAAATACATAAAATCAGTAATATAATACCATCTCACCTTAGTTATAATATCTACTATGGAAAAAAGATGAAAAATATCAACTCTTGTACATTATTAGTGAAAATAAAAATGAGTACAGCCATTATGGAGAAAAGTATGAGTGTTCCTCAAAAAATTTAAAATACTTATATCATATTATCTAGTTATCCTGCTTCTGATTATATATGCAAAGAAAATTGTGGTATACCAAAAAGATTCCTGTATGTCCATATTTATTGTAACATTACTAGGTAATTAGTAGGTATTACCTGGGTATTGCTATTTGTGATAGTTGAGAAGTGGAATCAACCTAGGTTCTAATCACAGGATGAATGAACAATAAAAATGTGAAATGTTGCTTAGCCATCAAGAAAATTCTGATATTTGCAGAAAAATGGAAGGACCTGGGAGATATTAGGTTACATGCAATAAGCCAACCGCAGGATGACAAATAACATTTACTTTCTCTCATATATGTAAGCTAAACACATTCAAACATAATGTAAAATAGTGATTACTAAAGGTTAGGAAGGGTGGAGGGGTGGATAAAGGGAGATTGGGTAATGGGTACCAAAGCACAGTTTCCACAGTGCACAGGGATGACAATAGTTCATAATCACTTTTATGTGTTTTATAAAGATCTAGAAGAGAGAAGTTTGAAGTCTCTAAATATGAAGAAATAGTAAGGAGTGGGAAATACTAGATATCATTGTTTGATCAGTACATGCTGTCTGCATGTGTCCAAATATGACTCTTAAGCCCATTAACACATACAATTAATGTATGTTAATAAACAATGGAATTAAATTTATTTTACCCTCCCCTTATATGTCATATATACCCCATAAAATTATACAAATATTATGAGGTGCATTATAACAAAGTTTGTGCCTAATCTAGACATGGGGTTCAGAGAATCTTTCCTAGATACACATTGCTTTAAAAGTCAAAATTGAGGAATTTATCATAAATAAATAAATTTGAGATTTTATGTGAGTATATCAAGGCTATTGCAGGACAGAGTATGGATCAAATGCCATAAAATGAGTGTTTCATGAAGAACAAATGTTTTAATACTTGAAGTATTCTGGAGCATCTGCTGTAAAGTCCCACTTTCTGTATTCCTGACTTTCTGCCTGAAGGCGTTCTGGCTACAGTAGCTTGTTTGTCCTAAGGCCATATTATGACTTGCATGCACTCCAGATTAATTGGTCTTGGAGGGCCCCTTTCTCCATAAAAAAATAAAAGTATCACACATTGTATTTTATTACTGTGGTGCTGTAAAATTGAGAAAAATCCATATTAGGTTCTAAAATTTGAATACAAATTAGAGATCTAATTATTTTCTTTACAACTTCATCTTTAGCTGTATGGCCACTTTTTATATAAGACTAAGGAAACTTGTGTAATGGAGATTAATAGTTATTTAGCTGATTTGACCACTGCTGATGACTAGTCAAAGTGAACCTGTGCCTACCAAAGGAATTTATGGCATTTCAACTTTATGTACAAGCTATTTACAGTGAACTAGTAACCTAATATTATGATGATAAACCTTTAAAGTTTGAATCATTCCTTAGGAATTTGCCATTTTATTTTTCTAGGTGAAATTCAATATTGCAAAGGAACTCTTAAGAAAATGGCAAACTAATAGGAAATGTTTGTAACAAATTAATCACATGATATCCTTAATAGCTAAGGTCTCAGGAATTGACAGTACTCTCACGCACAATCACAACTAACAAAACAAATAATCAGATTAAAAAAATAGGTTGTGGTAAGTCATTTTTAATGATAAAGTATAAATTGACAATAAACATTAAACTGTCATGGGAAAGAGAAAGCTCCAGAAGAGGGCCCTAAGGTGTCCCAGAGAGAGGAGAGAGAGAGAGAAACTTTACTCAGTACTAGAGGGGTTCTTAACATATGTGACAGAAAAGAATTTCAACACATGTCAGTAGAGGAACAGATAATTATTTAGGTAAGAAAGGAATACACATTCAAGAGAGAATGTGTGAGCCATCTTTGAGTGAGAGAGACATGTTTTGGGGGATCACAATGCCGCTTTTAAAAGGAACTTGATGAAAGGGTGGGTATGGGGAGATATGTGGGATCGTATCTTTCCAAGGATCACAAGATAGTTCGTGGTGGTCTAGTCATCTTCTGGATCCTTGACATGATTTCTAATGTCTCATTACTAGATAATGCTGAAAGTCCCCATATTACATGTCTCTCAAAATATCAACTCTTTCTCTTGTTTAAACTATTCATGAGAGTGTTATTAGTGCACAAGGAATTATCCCAGGTGAATGAGTTTTTGGTTAACTTTAAGATTTACAGATTTCCCAGGAATTTAGGAGTGAGAAGCCTGGAGAGAGACTGGAAAAGTATGTGGAACTTCTGAATTAAAATTTTATTTTCTTCTCCTTCCTTTATGCCTCTTTCTTACTTATTTTTTTTATCTCCTCTATCCTATCAATACAGTATAAATCTCAAAAATGAAAGTATACTATATTTTTAAATAACAATGAGAATCTATTTTCTTCAATCAGATGGAAAGAATATGTATTTTTTAGAAAGGTCATGCCCACTGAACATAGTTATGTAGTTTACAGGCTGTGTTCCCATTCCAGTGCTTCTCATTTATACCCTCTGAAAGCAATTTGGCAATGCACATCACTAGAATGAAATGTGCATGCCCTTTGAGGCTTTAAGATTTATAATCAATAACTCAGTAATTGGTTAATTTTTTATATTAAAGTTACTAGTATTATTCTTATAGTAAAAATCAGGAGCAGAAAAATATTTAATAATATTTGGCTGGATAAAACTTATTCATGCATTCATTTGGCATATTGGGTTGCTATTAAATATTTTCAAATAATATTTGATAATATAAAAGTAATGATAAAAGTCTCATGTTTTAGTCACTTTACTTTGATTTGTGTACCATTGAAGTAAATGTGATGTTCTAAATTATTAGAAAGGAAATAGAGAGGGAACCCAGCCTCCTGTGGCGTCTAGATGAATTATGTGTAGAATAAACCCCTGCAGATAATACTTGCTCAGATGCTTATATCTAGTCATCAGTTTTAGTGTGTCCCATGTGCTTTCCTTTCCAACCTGTGGGAAAGGTCAGCTTGTAAAGGAACTTTTGATTTTTATTCATAGACCTCACCTATCACAACTACTCCAATTGTGATAGATCTAAAGCATTTAATATTATTGCTGGTTTTCAAATATGATCTCAACTGAATGGCTGAATATGTGTCATTCCATGTGTGTAAAGCAAATGGAACTTGTCTACTCATAAATTCTGAATCTGAGCAATAGAAATTATCTCTTGGTAATTTATATAACCTGATCTTTACTACGACTTGATACATCAGAAAACACACCTGATACTGATTTAAAGGGAAGTTCATATAGAAGGGCTTATACACAAGGAATTATTACCATCTATTCTATCTAATTATATTTTTGTGGAATTCCAAGACTTTCAGTGAGGAACATTCATTACAGCTGTGAAAACAAAAATACACCATTCTTTCCATTAAATTTGAAATTCTAACATAGCTTTATTACTAGATATTGTTCCTAAAGACTTTCCTCAGTGATAACCTTCCTTTTCAAGATTCCCAAAATGTAGTAAATGACATTAACTTTCAAGTATCAAGCTTCCAAAACATAGATGATTTTCTTTCTTCATTGGCTTATTATTCTTTAAATAGATGGCTAACTTCTGTGGTCTATGATAATGATAATAAGTTTTTACCCTCATAAAACCAGAATGACTAGAAAAGAAAGTAGCCATTTAATACTTATTAAATTATCAGTTAATTGGAGAAAGTAGAGAGTATGATTTTTTAAATAACTCTTAAAGATGTGCAAGATATATCAAGGTGCATATAAGTAAGAAATACACTCTATACAGAGTTATTTTTGCATATGAACATAGAGAAATGAGAGAAAGCCTGCTGCTTACCAGAAAACTATAGTTAATTCAGTATTACAAGAATTTACAATGTAAACAAGTAGAGAAAGAAGTTGAGTTTGGAAAATAGTAGATAGCCCATGTCATAAAGGGCCATCTCCTATAGCACATTAAGAAATTTGGAGCTGGGGGTAGATACCTGTACTCTTAGCGACTCACAAGACTGAGACAAGAGTATCACAGTTTTGAGGCCAGCCTGGACAATTAGTGAGACCTTTCCTATAAAAAATAAAAATAAAAAGGGCTTAGGATGTAGTAGAGTACCTCTGGGTTCAATCATTAATAGTAACATGAGAAGAGAGAGAGAGAGAGAGGAGAGAGGAGAGAGGAGAGAGGAGAGAGGAGAGAGGAGAAAGGAGAGAGGAGAGAGGAGAAAGGAGAGAGGAGAGAGGAGAAAGGAGAGAGAGAGAGAGAGGAGAATTATTAAGGTATTATGAATGAAAGATACTATGATAATATGTCAATATAAGAAATAATGAAATTGACTATAGGGTTAGAGGGTGTTGGAACACAGGAAGAGAAAGAATTGTTTCAAAAGGTGTCATAAACCTTTACTTTGTTGTGTGCTTGGTTTTAAGAACATGGGCCTGTAATGGTTTGAAAGCATCACTGAAGAGTAAGAATTTCAACAGATGTGAATCACACTCCCTTGACAGATAAAACTTTCCTAATAAAGATAAACATCTGAAACAAAACAGGGGTTAAAAATTTGGGAAAGGTAATGTGGAGTTCATAAATACTTAAAAAAAAAATGGCTGCATTAGGGCTTACTTGGTTGTAGAACATGGAGTGAAGGAAGTAGTCTAAAGCACCAGTCAGGATTTGGGCTTTTTTTTTAACTGGATTGTACCCTCAGGATGCTAAGTGGATGACTTACTTGGTTTTGGATTCTGGCTTAATTACTTGTTGACTACATTACTTTAAGATACATTACTTAACCTTTTAATAACAGGCTTTCTTGCTCGGCGTGGTGGTGTATTTTTGTAATCTCAGCATTTGGGAGGATCCAGGTTCGAGGCCAGCCTCAGCTACCTAATGAGGCCCTCTGCAACTTATTGAGACCCTGTTTCAAAATAAAGAATAAAAAATAGGGCTGGGATATATCTCGGAGATAGAATGCCCCAGAGTTCAATCCCCAGTACTGAAAAAAAAAAAAAACCAATTATAATTAAACATCAGTGAGTTTGAAAGTGATACAAGCATACATGCATAGATCACCTGGTCACATTACTTTCTTAGTAAGCCTACTTGTATTAAATAACACAGTATATCCATAAAATACCTATCACAGCTCCATAAACAGAGTTTAATGCTATACACATTAGTTTATATACACTTTTTGCCCTTATTTTCTCCCAACATATGTAGATTAATACTATGGCTTAGTGGATAAGAGTTTGGTCTTTGAGTTAGATAGAATGAGCTCAAATGCTAGATATATCATATACTATTTGATAATGATAAGTTAACTATTTCTTCTAAGTTTCATTATCCTACTCTGTGATATAGATAGAAATACCAACATTTCAGTGTTTTCCTCAGGATTAAGTGGAATAATATATTTAAATTTTATTACCTAGTTCATGGTGTATTGTATCTGCACTCAACAAACAATTAGGATTCTTAGAGTACTCCAAGAGCACAATTTTAGGAAATCCCCATAACATATTGAGTATTCCTCTCTTTGATGTCTGCATTATGTGTTGTACTTACTTGCATGGTAGACATACTTAGTTACTAACAGCAGGAAATTTCAAGGACTAATGACAGTACTAATAAAAGTAGTATTTTCAAATGCTATTGAACTATTGTATTTCCACAATTCAGAATGCATAATGCACTTGAAGTATCACTTCATTGAAATTATTATTATTAATTTTCTTAAACTTCAAAAATAAGAGCACAAGAAGCAACCATGTTCCTTCTTGTATTTAAAGGGTGATGTGCCAGTCTAAAACCTGTATACACCTCTCCATGATCACTGACTTGCATGCCATTTGTACTAGAAAAAAACAAAAACAACAAGAAAAAACATTCTATTTGCTTCGGGTTCTGAGTAAGACTTTCAAGATTTTGGAAAGCTTGATTAGCTAAAATAAGCCTGTATGAAGTGGAATATGGCAGTGTTGTATAAATCCTGTCAGGGTATTCTTTTTAAAGGTTGTGGATGAAAACTGCCAAATCAGATCCATCTGTTCACATATGAGTTCTTCAATATTAATGGGCTGGGCAGTTGGGAGATTTATTTAATTAGTCTTCATGGCCAGTGCATCAGGTAACAACAATTATCTTTACTCTTATCACAGCAGTGCTGCTGCTCAAAATGAGATCAGTTCATGTTCAGAATATGATTTTAACTGATATTCGTACACTAGCAATTTAAATAGTATCATAATCTTACCACTCACAGTGAAGCAAGCAAATCAGTAAGAGGGAAAATCAGAAATAGTAGGTGTGAGAATCTGACTGGACCAACAAACATTTCTGGCAAAATCCATCCTGTAGCCATTTTTGTGGGATTGGATTTATGCAGACTGGCTTATTGCCAATGTAAGTTACATGGTAGGAAAAGTGAGGGCATTGAGATAAGATAGCTGTGGGTTCGAAATATCTTTACTATTTACTAGCTATCTGATATAAATACAATATTTAAATTTTTTAAAAGATAAGTATGCTAAGGTACTTACCACCCATGGGAAAATACCATGCATGTTACCTAGCAAATTATCACTAAATATTTATTGATTTGTCAAATAAAAATATGCATATTATATGTTTTCCTTGCACAGTGGTCATAAGTGAAACCAGTACTCTATGAATATAAATTTTTAAGCACATGAAAAATAAACGAATAAGTTGAAACATAAATTGTTAAATGGGTATTCTTGGAAAGGACTAGAAAAACAGGTATTTTTCCAAAATATCTCTTTATTCCATGTAATTGTAAATTCTTATGGAAATTGTTTCCCTTGAGTTTTGAAATAATTTTAGCAATTGTGTGTGCTAAAGGGAATTAAATCTAGTTTTTATTTAGTGTCTATTTGTATAACATATACTAAGTTGGTCATATTATTGAGATTTTTCACAAAAATTTGAAAATTATTTTGGAGACATCATTATTCTATTTTATACATTTAAAAATCTTAATCTAAAAATTGCTATCTATACCTACATCATATAGATATGCAGCTAATTTTGGAAGAGCCTAGAGTAGAAATTGAGAATGATTCCAAATCTGTATGCCACTCTTATTCTATCATGATAATTTTTAAAGACTTTATTTTTATCATTTCACACTGTTATATTTTAGAACAATTTTAGTTTCTCAGCAAAATTGAAGGGAAAAAAAGATACAGATATATTGCCCATAAACTCTGTCTCCTCACAGAATACACTGTGACTCTGCCATGATCAGCATCTCCTTCCAGAGTGACCCACTTGTTAAAATTGATGAACCTACACTGGCATATCATGATCTCTCAAAACCAACAGTTTACATTAGAGTTCAAGCTTGGTGTTATACATTATATGGATTTGAATAATATATAATGATATGAATTATATTTAGTCATTTGAAATACTGGATCTTAATGCATTATCAATAGACACTGAAACAGGAGTAACTAAAAAAGAGAAGATAAAAAGAAAAGATTTCCAAACTCTGCATGATTGTGCATGCCTGTAGTTCCAGGACTTGGGGGTCTGAGGCAGGAAGATCACAGGTTCTAGGCCAGTGCACAGTAACTTAGCAAGACCTTTTTTAAAAATAAAAAATAAAAAGAGGTGGGGGTATAGCACAGTGACAGAATGTCCCTAAGTTCAATCCTAGGTACCACACAAAAAATAAACTTTTAGCGGACTAAATTATGAATTATGGAAAGGAAATAAAATACACTCAAAAACTATGTCATATTTTTTTCTGTGGATTATGTAGTTTTTCCTGTCACAATTTCCTCATTAGTCCTCCCACCTGGAAAATGTTAAAGTATGAATGATTTGGGTTTATAACTTGACTATTGCTTACTGTTATGGTTAATTCTATAAGTTAAAATTATGTTATTTGCAGGGAAATGGATGCAACTGGAAAATATTATGTTAAGTAAGATTAGTCAATCACAGAGAGTAAAAAAGCATATGTTCTCCCTAATATGTGGATGCTAGGGAGAAGATAGGGCTTAAGAGGGACTCCAGATGAAAGAGGAGAAACCCTAGATAAGCAAAGAAGTTGACTTAAGTGAAGGTGATTGACAGGGGTGGGGGACACTCTAATGCACATGATGTACTTTCACAAATATATCAAAGTCAATAACTAAACTGAACTTGAGAAGGAGGAAGGGCGAGAGAGTGGGGTGGGAATTGGGGAAGGGATTAAATGAGAAATGTGTGCATATATTCCTTTATCAGCTAGTACCAAACAAAGATGTATGATCAAAGTGCACCAATTAATATAAAAAAAGGAGAAAAAATTTTATGTTAACCTAACTTGACCATAGTACTCAGATACTTATGGAAAAAGCAATCTAGATATTACTATAGAGATGTTTTTAGATAGTACTTTTAGATCTGTAGAGTTTGATTAAAACCTATTTCTGTTTTATAATACCTTTCTATAATGGGCTTCATGAAATCAAGTGAAAGTTTAAGAGAAAAAGGCTGAGGCATCTCCCTGGTAGGGGGACGGGGGGCAAATTCTTTGTCCAGACTGGCTTAGGACTTGAGCTGCAATATCAATGCTCCCCTGGGTGGTTTAGTCAGCTTTCCATTGCAATGACAAAATACCTGATAAAATCAACTCAAAGGAAGAAGGTTATTTATTTATTTTTTTTCCTCATAGTGTTTTCATGGTCACTTGTATCCATTTTTTCTAGCCCTACTGTGAGGCAGAACATCATGGCAGGGAATAGCAGGTGGAGAAAACCTGCTCACCTCATGACTGCTGGGAAGTAGAGGGAAAGAGAGAGAAGAAGACAAAGAAGAAGAAGAAGAGGAGAAATAATCAACAACACCCAGGGACAATATATAACTTTCAAGAATATGTCTTTGATTATCTGCATCCTCCAACTAGACCCCACCTCCAAAGTTTTCAACACCTCCCATTAGCACCACGAGCTGGGGACCAAGTCTTCAACACATGGCTCTTCAGGGGGCATTTCATATCCAACTATTGCACTGGGTCTCCACACTAAGCTTTCTGAGGATCAGTTCCCATAACTGTGCAACCCAATTTCTTCAACTAAATTTCTAACCATATTTATAAATTCGTTTAGTTTTGTTTCTCTAGAGAATGCTGACTAATGCACTAGCTGTGTGACCTTGTGCAAGTTATGAATCTGTTCTTCACCTCAGTTCCCTCATCTAATAAGCAGAGGAAATTGGTGATTATCAGAATTAAGGAAGTTTGTATATCTTTAGCATGTCTAGAACAGAAGGCTCATAGTAAGGCAATATATACATGTTTGCTATTATTTTGAAACATTTTAAGTCATGTATCCTATCCCAAACTGTCTTTTCAGGAATTTGCTCTGAAGAAATCCTATCACAGTAGAACAAGAGCAATTTTTTTTTTTTTTTTTTTGCTGAGGAGATGGATCTTTGAATCATGAGTCATTGATGCTAAACCAGATCACATAAATTACATTTATTGTTTATGTCTCTGAACTCATGTAAGCAAATGCCTTATTTAATCTCCTGCCTGAGCTTCTCATATCTAGGCAGGATGAGAAGGAAGGAGGACGAGGGAGTGGGGCAGGAATTGGGGAAGGGTTAAATGAGAAATGTGTGCATGTATGTCTTTACCAGCTTGTACCTAACAAAGATATATCATTACAATGCACCAATAAAAAAAAAAGAAAAAAGAATCAAAAAACGAAAATATTTGGGTCTGTTTCAAGAGAGTTACACAGTCTACTTCTTTTAAAATAGGAAAATTGATCTGGGTGGGTGCACATGTCAGTAATCCCAGTACCTGAGAGGCTGATACAGGAAGATTGCTGGTTTGAGGCCTAGGCATGGTAATTTAGTGAGACCTTGTTTCAAAATTAAAACAAAATAAACAGTGCTGGAGATATACCTTAGAGGTAGAACCCCTCTAGGTTCACTCCTCATACCACACACAAAATAAATAAATAAATAAAATAGGTAACTTGATTTTTATCACCACTAAATTCCTTACTGTATACAGTTCCAATAATATTACTACTGAGCTACTTCAATGTATTCCAGTGACATCCCTAGGCCCCAGGTATTTCTCATGTAAGAACATTAACAGCACTGTTAAGAGTTATTGTGCTCTATGTGAATGAAAAAAGAAAAGAGAGAAAGACAGGCAAAGGACATTAGAAGTAATGTAAACCTGATCCCACCATCCCCATTGTTTCTTATACTTTAAGAAGCCTTTCTGTTCCTTTCTTTTACCCATAAAGCCCCCTAAAGTCCATCCAACTTACCATAATATTGTTTGACATTCTCTTAAGGGCCCATTTTGTATTCCTGCAGGATAACATAACACTTCAATGATAGTCACTGTTCTCTGGATAGTCCACTAGTTTTTGTGACTGGGCCTGCTACAAGTTCATTCTTATTCGTATAATGTTTTTCAGTCTTTTTCATTTTTTTCTGAAAGTGCTCACTAAATTTTCAGTTTCAAAATATTACCAGTACATAAAAGGGTATTGAAATGGACAAAGTGGTATAAGAAACAACTCAAAAACCTCAATGGCCAGCCACAATAAAGAGATATGCTTCACAATGTTGGGTGCTTGGCAGGCTGCCTTCCACAGTTATTCAGTGACCCAGGTACCTTTTCTCTCAACATAGTGATTTTCTAAAGCCTCAGAGCCCTCTACTAGATCTCCCATATCTGACCAATTTTTGAGAGAAGAAAGGTCTTTTGATAGACTTTTGTGGCCCACTCCTAGAAATCAAATGTATCATTTTTGCTTTCGCTAGTGAGAAGTATTCACAAGGCCTCCTCTGGATGCTAAGACCCTGGAAGGAAGAGCCAGAGACAAAACATGGGGATGCTGGTAGACATTCAAAATACTTGCCAATAAAGGAATACATCGTCTCCTCAATGCCTCCTCCAAAGTGACTCTCAGGCAGAAATCCTCATCATTTTTTTAATGACATACTTTTTGTCCCTATAGTACCATATAGCATATTCTCATACTTACATCCTTTAGAGGACCATGAGCTCTTAGAGAAAAAAGGTTATGTTTCATTTTTATTTTTATCTCCAACAATTATTATCATATTTGACATATAGTAGGTGTATAATAAATACCTGTGGGTGTGTGACTTAAGAAATGATTTTCATTTAAATAAATTTCATGCAATTATAGAAAATTCATCTGACTACTATTAAAGTCACTAAGTGGAATGTGACATAAATTTTGTGACTTAGGATTTAAGAAAGGGGGTAGAGTATCATTATCAAAATAGAAGAAAGAGAAAGAGAAAAAAAAATGGTGAGACAGAGTTTTGGGAAATTAAATGATCTTCTAAAAATCTTTTTACTTTGCTAACAGTGTGTCTGAGTACATAGGCCAGGGATTGACCTTGGGTTATGGAAGGAAGAGAGATCACTTTTGATTTTAGAGAGTGTTACTCTCATGAAATCAGGGAATAACTAGGTTTTAAGAAAGCGTGGTGGCACACACTTGTAATCCCAGCATTTAGGAGGCTGAGACCAGAGGATCTGGGTTCGCGGCCAGCCTCAGCTACCTAGAGAGCTACTCTGCAACTTAGTGAGACTCGGTTTAAAAATAAAGAATAAAAAATAGGGCTGGAGGTATAGCTCGAAGGTAGAACACCCCTGAGTTCAATCCCCTGTACCACACACACACACAAAAATTCCTTGTGAGGAGGACCTCTCCTTGCCATTTCTATCTTCTGGTGACTCCTATAAATTCTGAAAATTCTTCAGTTTCTAGAAGTACCTCTCTGACCTCCTCCCCCCATGCTTACATGTTTCATCTGTGTGTCTGTGCCTATGTTCCATCTTCCTCTTTCTCATGGAGGCAAGACAGAGGACCTGGGAACAAGAAGGGTTAAAAGAGCCCATATGTATAAAAACAAAAACAGGAAAAGGTTAATAAGGTATTAAGGTTACAATGACCAGGCAAGGACTATGAGAATCAAAACAAAACTTCAGCCCCTTCTGAGGGCTGCATTCTGAGGACAACCTGTGTAAACAAGGATGGAGTGTGTGTGCGGGGAGGGTAGGTGAGCAGACTGGTGGCACCAGGAGATTAGAGCAAACCAGCCCAAGAGATAATGATTCAAATTAAGGGTTAAAACCAGGCAAAAGACATTGGGTCCCCAAGACTCAAATCTGACCAATCACAAAAGAGCAGAGAGAGGACTACAAGAAGGTATAAAAGCTCACCTCCCAAGAATGTCAATAGTTACTTTCTTTCAAGGACCCCTTATCCTGTGTGGAGAGAGCTATTTTTGTTTTCATTCTTTCTTTGGCTTAAAAATAAACTTTCATATTTCTATACCTTTTATTAGTCCTTGGACTACATCTGTTGAAATCCACTGGTCAATAACCGAATAAGAGGGAATACCCCATTTCATTTTGGCACCCT
>PVLC010026131.1:0-13044 GCA_004027655.1 Graphiurus murinus | reverse complement strand
TGTGGGCACGGACCCTTCCCGGGGGTCCCCCAGCTTGACGCCCGCCCCTGCGTCTGAGACGCAGGCCTCCTGAAGCTGCCCAATGGCCTGTGGGAGCATGACACACTGCTGAGGAACCTCAGGCCTCCTCCGTGGCGCAGGGTCAAAGGACAAAGGGCAACCTAGCCCAGGTCCCTCTGGAGCGGCCCAGCCCCCGCCAGCCCTGCCCCGTAGGCCTTCCTCCTCTACTCTAGGAACCTTCTGGAAACCAGGCTGGCTGATCGTGGACACTGGGAGAGGTGGCCGTCTCTCCCCACACCCTGCCCACAGCCTCCAGCCCCCTCCTTCTTAGGCTTGAAAGGCTGGGGAATGGCTGCCAGCCCGTCTGCTTGAGACCCCAGAGAGCAGCGCGGGCCCCTCACTCCTAAGCCCCCTCCCAGGGCAGCGGGACAGTAAGCCCCAGCCAGCGGGTGGAGGGTCCCAGGCTCAGGATGTGGGCTGAGGGCAGAGGAGGGCTCCGGGGCCCAGGGTCCAGGTGCGGAATGGCCCTGTCCTGGGCAAGCCTCCCCATCTCGGAGCAAGGCCCCGTGTCAGGCGGGAGGTGGCACTGAGGCCTGTCCCACCAGAAAGCCAGGCCGGTAGCACTATGGGGAGGGCACGAGCCTAGAGCCAGGCAGAACCCCCGGGCTGCTGCCCCGGAAGGAGCTCAGCTCCCCGGCGGCCCCACGCCCGGCTTGCACTCTTCTCAGTGAAGGACCAGGCATCCACCCAGGAACCATGGGCACTCCAGGACCAGAGGCCACAGGCTCACGAGACCCCGTGTCCCCCCACAGCCAGGCCCAGCTGGCATCCCTCAGCATCAAGACCCTCCTCAGCCCGGTGCCAGGCCCCCTAAATCAGGAGCCTTGCCTTCCCCCAGCCTCCCCTGTCCCTGAGGCTGAGGCCCAGTCGGGGGAGGATGGGGGCTTCCACAGAGCCATGGGCCTGTCTGGGGCCCCGGGGCCAGGAGAGCCAACAGATTAGCAGCTGCTTTAGTGCAATTCACTCCTCAATCAACAGACCTTGCCGTTGGGGCCTGCGGCTCCCACGTTATTTCCAATGTCTGCCTGTCTACCCCCAGGACCAGGGCATGGGCCCTGGTGACCCTGCCCAGCCCACCGAGCACCCAGAGATGAGAACAAGGACACCCCCACATACACAGTGGCCGGCGTCCAACCCACCTTGAGACACTGACCAGAGCAATCCCAGCAGCCAGGGAAGCACCCGGCGGGCAGGGTGAGGGTGATGCCCCATGCCCCCACCACCCGGCAGCCTCCCTGCATCCGCATGCCAGTGGGACAGAACCCCCCATGCTGCTAGAGGCCTAGACACAGCGCGGCCCAGACCAACTGCAGCACAAGCCCTGGAGGAGGACTCCAGGGCCACTGTGGGCCACCGGCAGCCAGGACAAGGACCTAGTGGAAGGAGCCCTGGTGGCCAAAGGCAGGGTAAGCCCTCGCAGGGTGGGGCAGGGCTACCTGGCCTGCATGTGCCCTGAGGCCACACGGGGGACCTCCGGTGGCTTGAGAACAACTGCCCACCCTGGAGGGGGTGGGGCAGCCAGCACTCTCCCAAACAAAAGGAGGCAGGATGGCTGCTCTGCCGCCATGCAGATAGCCCTGGGCCCTGCTTCCAGAACCCAAGAACCGCTGCCCCAGGCCACAGGACCACAGGACCCTGGGCAGGCATGGGCCAGGGAGGCTACCCGCTGTCCTCCACTGTGTTTCAGGGACCCCTAAGCACAGGAAATGTATCCTTGCTTGAAAAAAAAAGTTTTATTTATTTACTTTTTTTGGTACTGGGGATAGAACCCGGAGGTGTTACACCCTTAGTCCTATCTTTTTTATTTTTGGTACCGGAGATTGAATCCAGGGGTGTTCTACCTCTGAGCTACACCCCACAGCCCTATTTTATTCTTTTATCTTGAAACAGAGTCTCACTAAGTTGCTGAGACTGGCCACAAACCTGTGATCCAGCCTCAGCAACTGTCTGATTCTCCTGTCTCAGTCTCCCAAGTACTGGGATTAATTTCGAAACGGTCTCGCAAAGCTGCAAAGGGCCTCACTAAGTTGCTGAGACTGTCACCGAACCTACAATCCTGAAAAAAGAGACTCTTAGGTTGGGGATCGAGCCCTTGCCTGGACTGTGTTCCCTAAGAAAGCCTCCCTCCTGAGGACAGGGGCACCCCTTGGCCTCGAGGACCCCCTTGCTAAAGGACGCTAAGGTGTTTATCGTTGCAACCTGCCTGCCCTTGCGGTGCCCAGAGCCACCTGCAGGATGCACACACACCAGGCAGGGCGGAGGAAAGGATGGCCGGCCTCTCAGCCTCCCTCACGAAGACCGCAGTGAGGCCAGCGCTGGTCAGGGCCAAGGCCTATCCACAGGGAGACCACAGCACCGAAGCCTCCTGCCTCAGCCAGACGCCAGAGTCAAGACCACCAAATAATTTACTGCAATTCAACCTGTGCCCAACAGGGGCCCGGAGAAGGCTGGGAGGGGAGTCGAGGGCTGGGGCGCCCGTGGCGTTTAGGACAGTTCATGACAGTCTGTGCAAAGTGTCCGTGGGAGGGTCTGCGGTCACCTCTGTCCACCGTCCCTGGGCTGGCCAGGCTCCAGCAGCACTTCCTTCCTTCCTTCCCTTCTGCTTCCTTCCGTCTGCACCTCCTCCCAGCATCCGGCGCCTCCTCGTCCTGAGCCTGTGCCGGGTAGGGCACAAAGGACGCCGTAGGCGGGGGACCGGCAGGACTGGGGAGCCAGGGGACATCAGAGTGGACGTGGCCACTGCCCCGGGAGCCTGCCGAGCCCGCCTCACCTGGCGTCAGGACAGCACACACTTGCAGCTCATGCAGCCAGGGCCACTCTCATCTGGCGGGTTCAGCTTCCGCAGCTTATGCTGCCGAATCTCACGCACCAACGTGTAGAAGGCATCCTCCACGCCCTGGGAACGGAAGAACTGGGTCAGGGGGACCCCACCTGGGGACCGGGCAGGGAAGGAAACCTAGGGACCCCTACCTGGGTGAAGGACTCCCTGCCTTGAACTCTGGCAACATCCTGGCCCCTGAGGCTGCCAGGCTCTCGGGCCCCTTCCTCAGCCCTCCAAGTCACCAGAGCCAGGTGCGGCCCAGCTGGAAGTCACAGGACCACCCTCCTTGGGCAACTCGCTTCTGAACAACCCACAAAGGTCAGTGGCCCAGGAAAGACCCTCCTAGACCCGATCTGGCTCTGGGATGGAAAACCCTAGTCCAGTTCTTAGTCCCCACTAAGGCCCTAGGACTAACAGGTGACCATGGGATGCCCTGGGCCCCAGGGTCACCGCTCCGGCCTGGCTCAGGGCAGCTCTCTCCACGGACCGCCACCTCCCCAGGAGCTGTGTCAGCCCAGGACTGCAGGGCGTGAGCCCAGACCCCAGTCCCTACCTCCCTCACTGCCCTGCCGTCCAGGGAGACTTACAGCGTGGGGGCCGCTGGGTCACATGGGTCCCGGGGGGGCCCAGAGGGTCCCGGAGCTGGAGCCAGAGCCAGAGCGGCTGCCCTGTGTCAAGGGAGAGGGGCAGTGAGTGCTGCTCCCTGGCTGGGGCGGGGCGGGGCGAGTCCCTGGCTAGCTACAGGGCGGGAAGCCGGCTTACCTGCCGGGTTTTGGCTGATGTCTCGATGTAGGGGATGCCATAGCTTCGAGCGAGGTCCTGGGCCTGCCGAGACTCCACGGTGCGCGCGGCCAGGTCGCACTTATTTCCCACCAGCACCATGGGCACGTCGTCAGAGTCTTTCACCCGCTTGATCTGTTCCCTGCGAGGGGGTGGGGCGTGAGCCAACTGGTAGGCTGCAGGCTCGGCTCATTCAGGACTGGCAGAAGGACAGAGGCCCCAGTCTGGACGCAGAACCTCCCCGCCCCGCCTGTGCCAGGGACTCCTGGCCTGGCCGCAGGTGACTCACCTGTACTGATGGATGTCCTCGAAGGATTTTGTGTTGTTGATGGCAAACACACAGAGGAAACCCTCCCCAGTGCGCATATACTGGTCCCGCATGGCACTGTACTCCTCCTGGCCTGCTGTGTCCAAGATGTCCAGCAGACAGGTCTCCCCATCGATGACCACCTGCTTCCGGTAGGAGTCCTGTGGGAAGACACAGTTCAGGGACGCCCCACTCCTCCCGGGATGGAGTTTACAGACCAGCCCCTCCTTTGCATCTCTCCTGCCCCTGGTGCCAAGACTCTGCAGCAGGCAGGAGACGAGCCCAATTCTGGCTATGTGGAAAACCAGCTGCCCAGGGTCTGCCCATGGCTGCTGCAGGGGCCCAGGCCTGGGATCGGGGCTCACCTCTATGGTGGGGTCGTACTCATCCACAAAGTGGTTCTGGATCAGCTGGATAGTCAGGGCACTTTTCCCCACGCCTCCGGCGCCCACGACCACAAGCTTATACTCGGTCATCGCTCCTCCAGGAATGGCCACTCGGGGGACTGCAGGGGCTTCTACCCCACCTGCAGAGGAGGACCACGCTCAGCCAGGCCCAGCCTACAGGCTGCTGCTGGGTACACATGAAGGACAGGAACCCCAACATCCAGCAGGCTGGAGCAGCTGGGACAGTGGTCCAGCTGCTCACCTGTGGCACCTCCAATGCAGGTGGGTGGTGGCAGGGCCCCACCTCGCCAGACCGCACTAAATGTCCGTGAGAGGAAGCAGGGAGCCGGCCCCCAAGGCAGGGCTGACAGCTGAGAGCTTCTCCCAACCACGCACCCAAATTAGAAGTTGCTGGGTAGGCAGAAAGCTAAACTGGAGGCGCCTGAGGGCTGAGGCCACCCCCCAGAACAGGTCCTGCCACAGCCGATCGCAGCGTGCCCAGGCAGGCCAGTGCCAGTCGACAACCAGCTCCGACCCGCCGGCATGTTGGTGCATCCGACAAGTATTTACTGAGCGCCTACTGCATGCCAGGTGCTGCCCCAGCGGCCGGGGAAGGGCGGACTGAGACTGGCCCCTGCCTCCGCCCCGGCAGTTCTCGGAGGAGGGCAGGGTCCTTCCGGCAGGAGAGTCCCCAGAGAAAGGGCAGGGGTTCCGGGAAGCCGGCGACTGCAGGGGCAGCCGCCCTGACCGAGGCCCCGGGGGTGTCCTTGCGGGCCCCGAGGCCGGCGCGAGATGGCCGCGGGCGCGGCGTCCCCGCGGGCCCGGGCGGCGCCGGGCCCAGCGCGCGGCCACGGGAAGGGGCCGCGGACCCGAGGAGCCCGCCACCCGCACCGACCGGCCGCCCGCGCCCACCTGCGCCCGAGCCACCGCCGCACTCACCGCTCACTAGCGCGATGGCCCCGGGGGCCGGGGCGGGGCGGGGGCGCAGGCGGGCGCCAGCTGGGCCCGCGCATGAGCTCCGTCCGCGGCGGGTGCGGCTCGGGCTGCGGGCGCCGGGCGCGGGCGGCGGGACTCGGCCGGGCCCGCGCTCGCCCCGCCCACCCCGCCTGCTCCGCGCCCATCAGTCATCCTAAGATTACCAGCCATTGGCCACGCTCGGACTCGCCCCGCCCCAGGGCCGCCCCCCTACGCCCTGCTGCGGTTGGCTGAGCGGCCCGTCAGTCAGGAGCCGCGGCCTGGCGGAGCTTCCGGGAGTGGCGCGGAGGGTGGCACCCGAATCACAGGCTGGGTACTGGGCTGGGGCGGAGCACGGAGTTAAGTTCCGGGGTGCAGAGAACAGAGGAGCCGGTGCCGAGCCGGACTCTTCCGGGAACTGGTGGGACTCGCCGGAGAAAGTCCGCTGTGCTCTCGGGTGGAGTCGCGGGCCGTACTCGGGAGCCCCCACCCGTAGGGCCCACCCGCAGAGTGGACAATAGGGCGGGAGCCAAACCTCAAAGAGGGCGAGCACCGCGGACGCCCCTGGAGTCGGCGCTGGGGAAGGCGGGGTCGGCCCTGCGCCCCCTGGTGGCCGCGGGTTTGCCGCCTCGCAACCCCCAGCAGGTGGAGCGGAGGCCCCGCCCCGGGGGCCCGGGAACTGGAGGCTCCGCCCCGCAAGCTGGGCGGAACGCCGCAGCGCGCCACGACGTGGGATCTGCCCTGCTGCTGCTTGCGGCGTCCGGTTGGACGAACTGACTTGCAAATCCAACCCAAAAGTTTCCGTGGGGGACGTCTACTTCTTGTCTCCTCCAGACGCAAAAGCCAGGGTTTTGTATTTTTTGAAATTTCAAGGAAATGCGTAAGCACATCCTCCACATCTGAAAGCGAGAGGGGGACTGGGGATGTAGCTCAGTGGCAGAGGGTTTTGCCTAGCATGTATGAAGCCTTGGTTTCCATCCTCAGCACCAAAAACAAAACAAAACAAAAAACACCAAAAGAAAAACGAGAAGATGTGACAGAGAGATCTGCGCCAGCCCGGTCTTGCAGCGGCGCCCCGCAGCTTTCGGTATTGGCCTCCATCTCCGCCCCTTGGCACCCTGTTGCGGTCGGGGATTTGAGCCTTGTTCGCCGTAGGCGCGGCTAGGAGGCGGGAGACTGGAAGCAGGCAGGGCGTCCTACGCTGGCGGGCGTGCAAACCAGCTCCTGGAGTCCGCGCTTCTTCCCTCTGGTCCTTAGGACCCTCCCGCCTCCGCGACTGGACCCCACTTCCCTCGTTCCGCGCCCTGGAGGCCTCAGGGCGACCCTCCCACTGAACAGGTGCGCGTGGGTCGAAGCCTTAGCGCAAGCAGTGCCTGGACCCAGCCGCGTGCCCCGGCAACCGTTGCTAAGGGGCGGGTCCCAGCCGCGGAGCCCTGGAGCCCGCGGCTCATGAATATTTGGATATTCAAATGAGACCCCGCCCCCGTTGCCATGGCGCCGGGGCCGCAACCCCGCGGCAGGAAGAACAGCCCGGAGTGGAGAGGGCGCCCGCGGCAGAGGCACCCAGGGTGGCGCCCCAGGGTCGGGCATCGGCACATCCTTCTGGTGAGAGCTGGGCACAGTTTGATAGGTCTCCCGTGCCAAGGGGCCTGAGCCCGGGTGACAACTAATCAGATGAACCAATGGGGGCCCACCTATAGCACCAGATGTCAAAAGTGACCTCCTGGCCACACAGCCCTCCATTCCTGGCCCTGCTAGTCACAGACAGGAGTACCCTGAAGACCTGCCCCTGGGGGGAGAGACAGGGGCAGGGACCTACTCTGCTCTGGGGGCTCCAAGCCCCCCATGGTAGAGGACAGAGAGCTGAGGAGCTCGGGGTTGACACTAGGTTGGGATGTGGAGACTGAGTGGCTCCCCGGTGTCCAGCTTGGGGTTTCAGAAAGGCAGGGCAGAGTGGGCACAGGGTATAATGTGTGTGGCAGGTTCAGGCCAGTGCATGAGTTTGGAGACAGTGGGCTGGGAGTCTAGTGGGGGCTTCAGAGCCACAGCCTCCAACCGCTGGACCTTGCACCCTATGGGCTGTGGACTCAGCACCCGGCTGCTGTGGGCAGGACCCTGGGCCAGCTTGATCTCAGGCACAGAAGCAGGCGGCCGCCCTGGGCAGGTCATGCCCTTCAAGGCCTGCAGCCGGCAGCCTTGGTAGAGGTGGCACCATCTGCCTCAGGGCACAGTAGGGGGGTCCTCCTGCAGGACAGGGCCTGCTCTGGCTGGGGATCAGCAGCAGCAGAGCTTCTGACAAGGAGACTCTTGTGGGCTTCAGTCTATGGATGGGGTCACTCTAGACTGGGCAACTGAGGCCCATGGAGCTGGGCAGCTTGTTCCAGGGGCCAACACTCCCTTCTGCTTCCGTCAAAGCTCTGGTGACCGCTCCCCCAGCTCAGGAGCATACTCTGTAGACACAAGGGAGAGTGTGAATCTTGAGTGACCAACAGAAAGTTAACAGATAAAGCTTTGGTAAGAGCTGAGCATGGTGCATGCCTGTAAGCCCAGCACCTGGAAGGCTAGACAGGAAGATCACAGGTTCAAGGCCGGCCTCAGCAACTTAGCAAGGCCCTGTCTCGAAACAAAAAATATATATAAATTTTTAAAAGGCTGGGGTGTAGCTTGGAGGAAGAATGCCCCAGGGTTCAGTCCCTAGTACCCACACACACACACACAGCCGTGGCCAGAAGTTCTAAGCCTGCTGTGTACACTGATTCCTTCCACAGACATTTTAGTGCCCTCTTCTGTGCCCTGTGGACATAGCAATCGAGTGTCCTGCCCACACGAGGCCCAGGGCTTGTAGGCAAGGCACCCACTCACCTGAATACCATACACGTCCGAGGGCTGGGGAAGGGGGGTCAGTCTAATCAGGAAATGAATTTGGGAAGGGTGAGAATGGCGTGCAGGGGCGAAGGGTCAGCCAAGGCCTGGATGCAGGAGAAAGGAGGTGGCTAGAGAAAAGGATGCTGAACGTTCTGGCCAAAGTTCTGGCTCCAGTCCAGAGAGTCCTGAGACCAGGGACTGGGGCCAGACACAGTCCTCCATTTTTTTTTGTTTTTGTTTTTTTTGCGGTGCTGGGGATTGAACTCCGGAGCATTCTACCTCCGAGCTATACCCCCAGCCCTATTTTTTATTCTTTATTTTGAAACAGGATCTCACTACGTTGAGGAGTGCCTCACTAGGTAGCTGATGCTGGCCGCGAACCCGGATCCTCCGGTCTCAGCCTCCCGAATGCTGGGATTACAAGCGTGGGCCACCACGCCCGGCTTCATTTTTTAAATAAATAAATTAATTATTTATTACTTATTATTAAATTACTTACTTATTATTTATTTATTGTACTAGGGATTGAACCCAGGGACATTCTACCTCTGAGCTATATCCCCGGCCCTATTTTATTTTATTTTAATTTTTTTTGTGGTACTGGGGATTGAACCCAGAGGTGTTCTACCTTCAAGCTACACCCCCAGCCAGATTTTTATTTATTTATTTATTGTAGTACTGGGGATGGAACCCCAGGGGCATTCTACCTCCGAGCTATATCCCCAGCCCTAATTTTTATTCTTTATCTGAAACAGGGTCTCACTAAGTTGCAGAGGGCTTCACTAAGTAGCTGAGGCTGGCCGAGAACCCAGATCCTCCTGTCTCAGCCTCCCAAGTACTGGGATTACAAGCATGGGCCACCATGCCTAGCTCCTATTTTATTTTGAAACAGAGTCTCACCTAATTGCTGAAGTCCTTGCTAAACTCCTGAGGCTTGTCTTTTTTTTTTTTTTGCAGTACTGGGGATTGAACCCAAGGGCATTCTACCTCTGAGCTATACCCCCATCCCTATTTTTTATTCTTTATTTTTGAAACAGGATCTGACTAAATTGCAGAGTGCCTCACTAGTTAGCTGAGGCTGGCCGTGAACCCGAATCCTCCAGTCTCAGCCTCCCAAATGCTGGGATTACAAGTGTGGGCCACCACACCCGGCTCTGAGGCTTGTCTTAAACCTGCGATCCTCCAGTCTCAGTTTCCCAACTACTGGGATTATAGGCATGCGCCACCACGCCCAGCTCCATTGTCTTTTGTGTGTGTGTGTGTGTGTGTGTGTGTGTGTTACTAAAGATTGCTTTTTTGGGGGGTGGGGGGTACTGGGGATTGAACCCAAGGACTTCTACCTCTGAATTACACCCCCAGCCCTATTTGTGTGTGTGTGTGTGTGTGTGTGTGTGTGTGTGTGTGTGTGTGTGTGACATAATGTAATGCTGGGAATTGAACCCAGGGGCATTCTACCTCTGAGCTATACCCCCAACTCTATTTTATTTTATTTTATTTTTATTTTGGAATAGGGTTTCACTAAGTTGCAAAGGGCCTCACTAAGTTGCCGAGGCTGGCCTCAAACCTGTGATCCTCCGGTCTCAGCCTCCCAAGTACTGGGATTACAAACCTGCACCACCACGCCCGGCTCCATTATCTTTGAGGAGCAACACCTGGTGAGCCTGGCCGGTGGTCAGGGGCCAGTCTAGGGGAGATGCTTCGTAGCAGCTGAACCAAAAAAGAAAGTGGGATTTGGACGAGGACCAAGTCTTCACATTGGGGGACCCAGAGGTACCCTGGTCACCACCTGGCTCTGTGTTCTTCCTCGTTGATTACAAGGAACTCAGGGCCAGGTTCCAGGCTAATGTCCACGCTGCCTCCACCCCCACTTGCTTCTGGATGTTGTGACCCTGGCCCAGCCCAGCCCAGGTGCCCGGCCAGTGGCTTGGCCAGGACGCAAACCTAACTCTCCCATGCTGCCCGTGGACACGTGCTACTCCCTTGCCCACAAGTTGAATCCACAGTGGAAGGCAGCTGCCTACAGGTGAGGGCTCAGAAGGTGTGGGGGAGGGATGTCTGAGATCCTGGCCCTGGCCCAGGCTCAGAAACCATCACGTGGAGAAGGACCCATAGCCCAGGGCCTGGGGAGCCTGTCAGTGGCAGCCTGCTGCTGGTTATTGCAGGCAGCTGGTCCAGCACCCCAGGCTCACACTTTTGTGGGGCCCCAAAGCAGGAGGCCTGGACCCAGCGCTCACTGCATGGACACTGAAGGAAACAGGATAGAAAGAGCAGGAGAGCAGGCCAGGCGTGGTGGCCCACACTTGTAATCCCAGTACTTGGGAGGCTGAGACCAGAGGATCCGGGTTTATGGCCAGCCTCAGCTACCTAGTGAGGCACTCTATAACTTAGTGAGACCCTGTTTCAAAATAAAGAATAAAAAATAGGACTGGGGGTGTAGCTCGGAGGTAGAATGCCCCTGAGTTCAATCCCCAGTACCAAAAAAAAGAAAGCGCAGGAGAGCAACGCCCAGGCAGGGGGCTCGAGCCAAGCCTAAGGGAAGAGGCTTGGGGGGCCGTCCAGACAGGCTGAGGCTCAACCCACAAGGGCACCCAGGCTGGGCCGTGCTGGAAGCCTTGAGGTGCGCTGGGCCCGGTCAGGGTTGTGCCAGGGTCTCTGCAGGGCTGCAGATGTGTGCAGGAACAGAACAACTTAGAAACTTTGTCCACCGCCTTTCCCAGCAGATTGGATGTGGATGGACCCAGCCTGGGATGGACCCCAGGGGCCTCGGCCATGCACCGCCAGCGTCCGGGTGCGGGAGCTGAGCTGGCAGGGCCTGCACAATCCCAGTCCGCAGAGCAAGGGCCTGGGCAGCCATGGGAACCGCCGCAGGGAGCGGCTGGTGGAGGAGCACCTGTCTCCCGCTCGACTGGTAAGCGTGGGGGTGGGGGCTGCATGAGGTGATATCCTGGGCCCCTTTCTGCCCCCAGCCCAACCCCACGTCTAGGCGACCTCCACCTTTCTGCCTTTGGGGGTCCTGCTAGGCCTCAAAGCACCGGCAGCCCCAGGTGACACAGATGTCCCCAGGCCCTGAAGTCATACCCAGGCCAGGATTCTATAAGTAGTTGTAGAGGCCACTCTCCTGGAACCAGAAGCCGCCCCTCGCTTAGCAACGGCAGATGTCCTGGGGGGAGGTGGGGCGGGTACCCAGAAGCACCAGGTACCAGGGAACTGGGCAGAGAAGGGGGGCGTGCGTGCAGGGCGGCTGTTCAGTTACAAGGGCCCCCACACTGCACCCCTCCTGGGCAGAGGGAAATGGTCTGTGGCCCACCTTCCATGGGCCAGTGCTACCACATCCTCTCCCAACCCAGCGACCCTTAGGCTAAGTGGGGGTTCTATTCAGTGCACTGACCATGCCGCTGTTGCGCCCAACCCTGAGGCCCAGAAGGCTCTGCAGAGCCCTATTGGGAACCCTGCATCTCCCAGCATCTGGGGCCTGCCTCCCTCACTGGCCTCCCTGGGAATGCGGGCACCACCCAAGCAGCCTGCCGCATCCAGAACCTTCACGCTGCCTCTGAGGTCACCACTAATCCCACCAGGAGGGCGGGGCAGGATCCTGGGAGATAACACAGACAAAGACCTTGTCCAGAGCCCCGGCAGCAGCAGACAGATCAGCAGGGCCCGGCTCCATGGCCTACAGCCTGTGCGTGCCTGTCGTCCATGGTCTGAAGTGGGCCGCGGGACCTGCCCCGAGCTCCAGCTGCCTGGGTCTGTTCCAACCCAAGGTCTCCCAAGGAGGTGGTATCCCTGAGGGCAGCCCCTCTCTGGCAGTCCCGGCCCCCACTCACATCACATCCGCTCACGTCCTAGCCGTGCCGTCGAGGCCCAGGCCGCCACCCGCCCCCACGGGAAAAGCCAGAGAGTGATGCCCCTGTCCACCTCTGCAGCAGGTCCTGGCCCAGGTGGACGACCTCCGGCTGGTGCGGGTGCTGGAGATGTGTGTGGACACCCGTGAGAATAGTCTGGGAAACTTCGGTGAGAGCCCTGGCAGTGCCCGCCCACCCGCCCCGACACCATCAGGGCGGGCCCCTTCAGGAAGCCACCGCTTCCCCGGGTAGTGAGGGCAAGGGCTACAGACACCTGGGGCAGTGTGGGTCTTTCCTTAGAAATGACTCCAGAGCCAGGCATGGCGGCATGCACGCTTGTAATCCCAGTACTTGGGAGGCTGAGACAGGAGGATCAGAGTTCACCACCAGCCTCAGCTACTTAGTGAGGCCCTCTGCAACTTAGTGAGACCCTGTTTCAAACTAAAAATAAAAAATAGGACTAGGGGTGTAGCTTGGATGCCCCTGGGTTCAATCCCAGTACCACAAAAATAAATAAATAAATAAATAAATAAATAAGAAATGACTCCAGAAAGCCGGGCGTGGTGGCGCACACTTGTAATCCCAGCATTCAGGAGGCCGAGACCAGAGGATCCAGGTTCGTGGCCAGCCTCAGCTACCTAGTGAGGCATTCTGCAACTTAGTGAGACTCGGTTTCAAAATAAAGAATAAAAAATAGGGCTGGGGGTATAGCTCAGAGGTAGAATGCCCCTGAGTTCAATCCCCAGTACCACAAAAAAAAAAAAAAAAAAAAGAAATGACTCCAGAATCAAGATCAATACTAGGCACCAGCCAAGACTTTAGCCGACGGTTCATAGTTCCAGACTGCCCTCCAGAGAGACCATGCCCCAACACTCACGCCAGCATGGAAGAGTAGTAAAAGTTAAAGCAGAGCCCAGGAGACACCGCACCTCAGTGGCTCCTGAAACTTATTCAGAAAAAATTTCAAATTTGCAGACAAGCAGGTGTTGGTGGCACACGCCTGTAATCCCAGTACTTGGGAGGCTGAGA
>PVLC010026130.1:0-22991 GCA_004027655.1 Graphiurus murinus | reverse complement strand
TTTTTTTTTTTGTAGTGCTGAGGATGGAATCCAGTGGCATTCTACTTCCAAGTTATACTCCCAGTCCTATTTTATTTTTATTTGGAAACAGGGTCTAAGTGGTCGAGAGCCTCATTGTATTGCTGAGGCTGGCTTTGAATCTGTGATCCTCCTGTCTCAGCATCCCAAATACTTGGATTACAGGTGTGCATTACCCTGCCTGGCCAAGAAATATACATATATTCGAGAATGTGCTCAAATCAAGTACAAAATAAACAGTGTTTGGAAATGAGCGGCCCACAGCATAATGTGGCCTCATCAGTGTGCATGGATTCTTTCAATTCCCTGTTGCTGTTTTCCTCTTCACTCCTCTTCGTACGGAAAGATACCTCTCCATGGGAGAAGTGGTCTTCTTGAGCTTCTTCTGAAGGTGGTGGTGCTGGTCCCACCAGTTGATTTTGAAACCTTCATAAATCTGTTCTCTCTCCCTCACTCACATAGTTGAGCTTTCTTTTTTTTTTTTTCTGCACTACTTATGGGTAGTTTTACAATTCTTCCATCTTAAGAAACATTCTCCAACTCTCTATACTAAATCTGTTGCCTTTGCTCCCCGTCACACTTTGTTCTTGCCGACTTTTTGCTAGATGAGGCTAAGTTTGCTGTCTACCCTTTCTCCCTTCCCTTCATGTTACCTCTAAATGGTGTGTGCTGTCCCAGTATTCTAGGGAAGTTGCCTTGGCTTTAAAGCTCTGGCCCTGATGTTGTGTGTGCTTTTTATCCAGTGTGTTCATTTTAAGTTAACCTCTTTTTACTGTTCATTTTAGTTAACCTCTCTTTGACGTTCAAATTAACCCTTCTTTTATGGATGTTTTCTTTCCGTCTGCCTCTATTTGTTAACAGTCATAACTTGGACATACTTTGGAAACCATATCTTTCAGGTTAAAAAAAAAAAGGAAACCATCACCTTTGCTCTAAACTGGTTCCTTTCATTGTTCTTCCCTACCTTGATGAAGGCCTGCCCCATCTGGTCTCATCAGTTGAGAGCGAGACTCAACTCTCTCTACTAATGAGTCAGTCAAAGGCATTCTTCACTTCTGTTACTGTGGTTTTGATTTCTAGCATTTCCTTTTGATTCTTTCTTAGAGTTTTTATCTCTTTATTTTCATTGCCCATCTGTTCTTACTTGTTGTCTACCTACTTTATCCATTAGAGCTCTGAACATATCAATCATAGTTATTTTAAAATCCCTGTATGATAATTCTAGCATCTGTGTCATATATGAGTCTGATTCTGATGACGGCTCTTTCTCTTCAGACTGTCTTTTTCCTTGCCTTTTGGCATGCCTTGTAATTTTCTGTTGAAAGCTGGGCATGTTTTATTGAGTAACAGGAACTGAGGGAAATAGGTCTTTAGAGGGAGAACTTATGTGAATCTGGCTAAGAGTTGGGCTGTGTTTAGTGTTTATTTTAGCTGTAGGTGTCAGAGGCTTTTTCACTGTTCTCTAGTTTTATCCTCTATCTTGGTTTTGAGGCTTATAAGCTCCTTGAAGAGAATCTGGGTCTTGTACCTCTTTTAGCTGTAATTTACTATTATCATATTGGAACATATTAGTTTGGCAGGGTATGTGTGTGGAGAGGGAATTCTATAATCTTCTGATTAAATCTCAGTCTTTCAGAGACCCTGTGTTTTGAAGCGGTAGCCTTAACATGGTTTCTGTCCCTCCTCCAGTGATATAGCCTTTTCTCCTTTGTCTCCTACTTGTCTCTGACTGCAACTTCCCTAGTCAATTTCCTTGCAGCCCTATTCCTTGATGACTGTGGGATTATTTTCTCCCTTAAGTGAGATGGAAAGGATGGAAGTTGTTGGAGTGAGGAGGAATTCCTTTCCTCCAGGTGTCAAAAGATTTTGGAATTATACAGAGGTGAAGTCTTTTCCCCTGGAGGGAGAAGGCTATGGGTGGGTTTCATAATGGTCGCTCTTCTCCTTCTCACACCAGGACTAGAAGGGGATCATTTTCAAATGACACCATGAAAACCTGGCGGGGTTCCTGGGGGGAAAACCCAGGATAATGTGTCCTTCCCCAGGTCTGTCTTACTCTTACACTAGTCTACACTCAGCCTCCAGCAATTCATCAAAATGACCATTCAGTCATTTCTACCAGTTCTTGGAGCTCCTGTAGTTTCTGCTCATGGAAACAGACCTTGGTTGTTGTACCCTTTGGGATATGCCTATCTTTCCAGGTCTCAGGGAGGCCATTTGCCTGGTTTCCTTAGTTCTATGGTGGGTCCAAGAAAAGTTGTTGATTTTCCGTTTGTCCATCCTTTTGTTATTGTAAGGACAGGAGAGATGACTTCCAAGATCTTTGCATATCAGAGCTGAGAGCTAAGTCTGCCTCAACTCCTAGCCTCTCATCTTCCATATCCAAGTCCATCGTCCATGTTACCAAAATATCTCTTGAAACATACTCAGCTTTAGTTCAGCCTTCATGATTTCTTGTTTGGAAAATTGCAGAGCTCTCCTGACTATTTCCTCACCTCCAGTGGTGTGCTAGTTCAGTGGATCCCTTAGGTCTCATCCCAGGGACTGTCCTTGCAAATGTTTTCTGAGGATCTAGCTCCCTTACTATAGAATACAAGCATCCTCCCATTGCTCCTTCTGTCTAGTCCCTTATAATCTAGTAGAAAATATTAAAGTGTTGGGTCTTGGATATGGATATGTTTTATGAGAATTGTAAGCAGTTAAATGATCTCTACAAATTGGGATGTTTGGAAAGAGTAAGAAATCCTATAAAAGAGAAATAGAATTGAGATAGG
The DNA here is from genome assembly GCA_004027655.1 of Graphiurus murinus. Lineage (NCBI taxonomy): Eukaryota > Metazoa > Chordata > Mammalia > Rodentia > Gliridae > Graphiurus > Graphiurus murinus. Next base: position 20,199 of record PVLC010026130.1, on the reverse strand, counting down.
ATAAATTTTAACAGACTATCTGATATTTTTGTTGATGCAAAAATATGTTTCTTTGTGACCATACTGAAATCATCGTGCTATTTGATCCTGGAACAGAGGAAGGGAGTAGCTTGAAATGTTTCTTATTTTGTCCAGGACAGCAATAAAGCTCTGAGGGTTACCATGTGACACACATTCTGTTTGCACATACCTGAGGCTGGACATAGGAAAGGCCCAGAGCATGAGCATTTGACCTATTTGCGACCTCAGACGCTCTTAATTCACTTCCAAAGACCAAATGAAGTGATAACTGTAATGCGTCGACAGTCCAGAATTTAGCTAGCCCTGGAGACATTGCATTAGTGTCCTGTGGGTGAAGTCTAAATGAGATGGCAGTCAGGTATGTACACAGGAGTGGTCATTACTGCGGGCAGATGTGCACAGCTAATGGCTGGCAGTGGGGATTGCTGCAGGGGGAATTCCTTGATAAAAATGAGTTAAAATGAGAGAGTGGATTATCCAGAAGGGTGCTTTTCCACAGACCACACTTTTATTGGTGAAGGCAATCAAAGGAAAAAAAATCGAGCCATTAAAATTTAGAGCCGCTGTAATGTATTTATTTAATATCATTGATGAAGCACACAATTGTATGCATAAATATGAATTTTTTCTCTTAGTCTGAATAACCTAAAGGAAATATTGCTTTTATCCCCCCTCCCCAATAATTGTAGATGGGAAGCTGGTACATTAAGGCAACATAGGAACCTAATGTACAAGGGCAGAGGGACTACTTGCAAAAGAGTTAAATCTTTATGCATGTGAGCCAAACAGCCCATGATCTCATTACACCGCAGAGAGCTTGCAAGCTTCACTCCCAAATCACAAAGAAAAACCAGTGCACAAGTGACCTGTGTATTAGTATCTCTGCAAATCCCAGGCAGGAGCAGAGATTTATATACACTTTACACACCCCTGAGGAAATACTCATTTTATGCCATTGATAGGCCAGATGTATTTTCTTCTGTGAAATGTGATCAGAATGTAATTAGAAGAAAGTATGCTGTGTATTCAAAAACAAATAGATGGTACTCTTTAAAACTCCTTGGTAATTTAAATTGGACAGCAATATTAAATTAGAAGAGTTGTGTGAAAGGGTTATTATTGTGTGATTGGGCCTATGTGGTTTTATTTGCTATAGTGCACTGATTTAGTTGTATAAACGTTGAGCTGAATTAAAAATTTCACATGTAAAAAAACCTTTTTTCTCTGAATATGATTACTAATGTGATAAAATGTCTCACATTTGATAGTGTGATTCCTTGAAAATGCCAATGTGGATTTTAGTCCCCCGCCCCCCCCCAAACCCATTTGATATGTAAGGAAAAAAATGGAGATGGCTTTGGGGAAAAAATATACACATTTCTAATAGAAGTTGCTAGAGCAATCACACAGACTGCTATTATTGTATTGCATCTGTGCATTTTGCTGTAACAAAGTGATTAATATGTCTCAAAATGTGAACTTATGGACTCAACTCTTTTAGTGTCATATCATCAAAATACACAAAATCCTGACACATCTGATTTCTATGTAGTCCCAAGTAATATAAAATTATATATGTATTTATAATGTTTAGGCATTTGAATTGATTGTGTGACATAAGCATGGACAATTACATGCAGGAACATGAATAAAACGTGTTCAAATGCATAAACAGGATTGACACCAGCCAAAAGAATTGTATATGTGCATGATAAATTAGGATGAAAATTCTTTAATCTCTTTTAGAGTTTGTATCATAATATCTTATATAAGACCAAGTGTAGGAAATATGTGTGTGTGTCGGGGGGGGGGGAGGAATAATTTATAACCTGTGTACTACAAGGATTTTAATCCTTAGTTTTATGTGAATCAAAAAGATGAATAAATCCCAGACTTAGGTTTGGAGGCTGAGGCATGAGGCTCACAGGTTTTAGGACAGTGCTTAGTAATTTAGATCCTATCTCAAAATAATGACCCCCTCCTGAAAAAAAACCCCAACTTAAAAGACTTAAAAGGGCTGGAGTGTATCTCAGTAGTAGAACATATCTGGATTAAACCCCCGGTGAAACACACACACACACACACACACACACACACACACACACACACACACACAGTAAAACTTGTTAGTGTTTCTACACCTCTCTAAAGAGATCCAAAGAGTGGATCAATTAGAGACAATAGATTTAATAATGGGATTAACAAGGGTTGTTTCTGAACTGAAGACAGTAGGAATAAACTTTACAAAATAGAGTATTCTCACAAGCAGATTTGGGCATCATTTGGGACTATTGATGGGTTCCAAGGAACCAGGAACTAGCAAAAGGCTTTCCTCTGGTGTTAACCAAAACCGTATAAATGTGAAGAATATCTAGAAAAAGGGAAAGTGTGTGGGTTCACATTGAAAATTGAAACAAGACATGTGGCAGTTTAAAAACCCAAGCTGCCAATTCTGATATTCTTCCCATCAAGAGGAGGAACCTATGTTCCTTCCCTTTGACTCTAGGTGGGTTTTTCACTGCCTCAACCACAGAATGCAGAAGTATTGCCACCTGATCTTGCCACGCAGCTCTTACCTAGTTCTCTTGGGGTGCTCACTCTGGGAGAAGTCAGCACCATCTAAATGAGTAGCATCACCCTGAGACTGCCAGGCTGGAGTGGCCTCATGCTCTGGTTGGCAGGAAGTATCCACTGCCAGCATGAGAATGAGACATGCTGGACATCGACATCTTGTTGAGCCTTCAGATGGGTTGCATCTCTAATCTTTGTGGACAAAGCCCCAGCACTCAAAGGCAGGTGAGTTTACTCCCTTTTGATTATTCAAGTTTTGGACCCACAGGATTATGAAAATAAGAAAGTTATTTCACACCATTAAGTTTTGGAGTGCTGGGCACACAGTAATAGTAACTGGGACAAGTCAGTGTTTCCCAAACATATCTTTTTTGTCATCTGGGGAACACATTAGAAATAGGTTCTCATTTTTTACCCTTGCATATTCTGACTTAAAGGGATGTCTATTTTTCTAGTATGACTTGTGGAAATGCAGTGAATGAGACAAGAGTATCTCACTCAGGACTCCATCAGAGTAGTGAGAGTCCAGTGAGGGCTGGAGTAGGAGGGGGGGTTTGCAGAGGAGGTGGGGCTCGAATGAGGCTGCCGATGCCCCTGGCATTGCAGCTGGCCTAGGGGAGGCGGAAGGTGTCATAGGTGGAGGATGGCACAAGAGGGAAGGCTGCCTGGTTAGCATCTTGGGAGCAGGGCGGAGACGCCAAGTAGGATGGATGTAGGATTGGATCTGACACAGCCCGGGACAAATCTTTTCTCCTGAGTGCTCCTATTCTATTATAGCTCCAGGGGCATTATATTACTTTCAAGTATTGCTACTGTTACTTCTAAAAACAATGACAACCGCATTCCAGACCATCTTCTAGTGAGTGTTTGCCATGGGCTTGTTGCTCACATTTTTCTCCTGCCTTTTTGGCTCCAGAATCACATCTTCCCCTCTTTGTATCCTGTGATTAGCAGGGTGCCTGGCACATGGTAGTCATGCCCATACATGTTTGTAGACTAATAATTAACACAAGGGGTAATGTCTATCAAGCACTTTGTATGTGCTAGACTATGTGCTGGACACTTTAGGTAGATTATCTTATTTATTACTTCTACCAGCAAATCTACCAAGGGTAAGATCATTATCCCTATTGTACTGAAAGGAGAACTGAGGTAGACTCCTGACTTGTCCAGAATCATGCAGACTGTGAACAGGGGTCCTTGAATTCTGACTTAGGTAGATGGATGTGAGAACCCTATTCCAGATGAATTAATAAATCTGTAAAAGAAAATGAGCTGAGTCTATGTCACTCTGGATCTCCATTTATTGCCCCTGCCTGGCACCTCCTCTTTCCCTTTCCTTGCCAGCATGTACCTACTCATTCTGAATTGTTCTAACCTTGTGGGGGCTCGTGCATGATAGGGCTGGAGTTGTACTTTCCCTGGGCCCACCCCCTCTGCCTCCTCTTTTAGCACACTGATGTTTAATGCCTGTCTTCTCTAGACAGGACGCATCACAAGGAAAGAGCTCATGTCTGTCTTATTCCCTTACTACGGCCTCCCCAGAGTCCAACATAGCCCCTGGCCAGCTCCATAACTATGTTGTTATAGATTAATATCTTTCTGTGTATAGTAAATACGTACTACCTTCTAGTGCTGAGGAAGCACTAGTAGAAATAAGGAAGACAAACTCCCATTTTCAGAGAGCTCAGTGTTTGGGAGACTGACATGGAAACAAACAGGTGAGGTAGTGGTGGGGGGCTCATCAGGAAAATACAGTCAAGATAAGGAGATTCTTGAGTTGTCCTTAGGGGATGAGTGTTGGTTAGGCAGTTGAATGTGGGACGCAGGGATTGGAAGGGCATCCTAGGCAGAGTGAAGGTACAGGGGTGTGAAGAGACACGGCACACTTGTGCAATGGCGCATAGGTTGGTGATGCTGGAGGCAAGGGTAGGTGGAGCATCACAGGCAATAAAGCTGCCAGTGGCAATGGGGACAGGCCACGGAGGACTTGATCAAGTGTGATTAGGTTTGAACTCTATGCTTAAGGAAAAGGGAGAGGCATTGGATGTCACTCATTCCATCAGTTAGAATAGGCTCTTACTTAGAGGTTGGAGTAATATGTGGGGGTATTCTGGGGGGGGGCACACTGGACAGCACCTCTGATATTTGGTGGGGACAGGAATTATACTAAATGTGCTGCATTGCATGGAATAATTCATACACAATGCCTTTAGAACCCCAGTGGGTCACACTGCACAACACTAAAAGCCTGAAAGTACCCCAAATATTTAAAGGGTCGGGCAGTAAGTACTATTGTATTTATCAAATTTTATTGGTAAGGGCAGAAACTATTTTTTTCTTGACCTTCTTGAAATACCAAACTTATAGAAAACAATTTATTTAAGAGCTGATTCTACAGAAACCTCAAACAGTGGATTTTAACTTTTGTGTTTAAACCAAGAATATTTTAATCTTCTGGTTCTTCATAAAGTTCATTTGCTTGTTCACATGGTCATTCACTTAGTCAAAAAATATTTATTTAACACTTTTTTTGTGGGCAAAAGACTATTCTAGGCAAGGTATTTCAAGACCCTCTCCTTGCGCAAGAGGGAGTTTACAACCTCAGGATTCCAAAGGGGGATTAAACACGAGAAAAATGACTGGGTTGCTTCTTTTGCAGGAAGGAATTATTTATGTGAGATCTCTGAAAATATAACTAGGGCCACATTTCTTCATAACTAGACAAGCTTGTAACCCCAAGGGTGTATGCACTGTCTATGCCTTGCAAGAGAGGTGGAGGTAGACAGTGTCGTTAAAGGCAATATCTAACACATAGCCAGGACTGTTGAGGGATTAAGAGAATTGAGGATTTATTTAAAACTGGGAGAAGAGAGGAGTTGGCACCTACAGAAAGCCTTTCCATTACTGTTATTTGAACTGTCTTACATGGTTCAGCAAAATCAGTTGTTAAAAGGACATTAGCATTGACTTAATTGGCACCAAATAAAGCAAAACCCAGGCTACCCTGAGTCCTTCTACAGTGGAACTAGCTTCACTTTTTTTTTTTTAGCTCGTTTTCCTACATCTCTTTGTTGGGGGCAGCCAAGTAAGAAGAAGAAATGTATTTAGACTAGAAAGAAGGTGTTAATTGTTATCACATCATCATCATTATTATTTTATGCATTTTTTTGGCATATGTGGTACTTCAGATAATTTCTTAATTGGGTGGATGAGAAGAGAGATGAGAGTTTCCTTTCCACTAGCTTGGTAAACTTGGGGAAGAGACCAAGAGAAATATTTCCCACTTACATCTGAAATCAAAGACACGAAATAAATAAATAAATAGTAAATAAAATGGGTGGGGGAAAGATGCCATTAACAGAAAAAGTTAACCACAATTAATCTGAGCACTTGCTGTGGTGGTTGAGCTAGGAACTGTGTTTTAAAAAGTAAAGTGGATCCAAGAAGTGGCCACCTTCTCTTAAGCACAGCTTATCTCAGGGGAAGTTTGGAACCAGAAGGGAACAAACCTGAGCTTGTTTAGGTGGAATGCTAAAGTGCCCAGGTTGTCAGGAGAAAGAAGTGAGAAGACAGGCAAAAACAAAGGAAGGAGGAGAGGGAAGAGATTCTCCAAGACTGGAAAGATCTTGGAGCGGTGGTTTCTAGCTCTGTTCTTGGTGCCAGTATCTGGAACAAGGTTGAATTTAAAGCAAAAGCTTAAGTGGATTTATGTTTGAAATCCTGAAGGAAGCCAGGCAGGAAGTCAAGCAGATGACAAAAACATCTTTTCTTTAGGGCTCTTATGGCTGTGCTTGTCGAGTCTAGCATCCACCAGCTGGCCATCCCCCATATCATGGGGCATCCATGAACCCATATCAGTGAATAGCCTTGTTCTTTGCTGAAGTTCAAGAACATTTAGGGTCTGTTCTGTCACATCATAACACAATACTTTTTTTTTTAATTGAGTGGGTTGTGATAAGCTCAGATAATCATACTCAGTTCTTGTAGCAACATTTGAGTCATTTATTAATGCAGGGACATTAATCTGCTCTATTATAAATACAGGATAATTACCCAGATGATGTGTGAAGCTCTTTCAAAATTTCTTTTCTTTATTTAGTCCAACATAAGAACTAACATATGGTGACTTTGCCATGGGTATGTGTAGATGAGGTCAGTTATGAAGAAAGCAAGAACTGGTTGATAAGTGGGTCTGGCTTTATGAATCTATCAGTCAATAAGTGCATTAAAGCTTTTGTCTGTGCCTGGGACTTGGTATTGGGAGCATGAGGACAAAAGAACAAAAACTGGGAAACAGCCTCACAGGATTTCTTGTTTGGCAAGGGAAGGAGGGACAAGCTGTAGGAGTCAATTAGGGAAGATGAGGACTTGCAAAGCCATGTGGAGGTGCTTGCCGATGTCCACCACAATGCTGGAGGCAGGTAGGCACCAACCAAGCCATTTTTGATTTGCATCTTCAGCTTAGGCAGGGGAACTTTTTTTTTTTTTTTTTTAAGAAAATAAGTTCAGTCTAATGCCAGGTAGGTTATTGAGGAAAATGGCAAATTTTAGAGAAACAATAGATTCAACAAAAAGAAGGCAAATCTTTGGTTAACTGAGCTTTGATGCCATTTAAAAAAGAAAAAACAGATGATAGATCCAATATCAATGCTAAGAATTTGCAACATTTGCCTTTTCCTCCATAGTGCTTATAAGTTCACTCTGGGGAAGGGAACAAATCTCAGTAGATTAGGGGCTGGGGCCTGCTACTGACAGGGATTCTAGCAGTGTGTGTTGAGCTGTTGGCTGTGTCAGACATTCCTCTGTAGCTCCCAAATCCCACCTGCACATCTTGGTGTGTTGATGACAGTTGGTGGCACAGTGAAAGGGAAAAAAGAGTCACACCCCATGACATGAATATGGGCTGGAGAGGAGAGACACCAGGAAGAGTGCAATATCCCACCTGAAATATGTTTCTTTGGCATACTTTGAGTTGGTTATCCAGAGAAACTGCAGACCTCTGCGGAATTGGGAATGGAAAGATTCTGAAAACCTGTCCTTTTACAACAAGAAATCCACATCTATTTACATTAGTAAAGTAAGTACCAGATGCAGAAAGATGACCCGCTTCTCTCATATCCTCTGCCCCCTTTCTGCCTAGAAGGAATCTTCCACAGGAGGAGGAGATTGGGGTTCTGACACCTGACTCAGGCAGAGATTACTGCAGGTGGCTGTCACCTGGGTAACTTCATCTGCATAAGACATTCTTTGCTTAGTGAGCACATTTTCTCCCAATCTTCCATATCTGATGCCACCTCCCTCCCACCCAGAAGCCTGAGCCCCTTAACTTCAATCTCTATATAAGGGTCAACTATTTTGCCTCAGTCTGAGTCTAATTCTCTCATGCCTTAGGCATATCATAAAATTTATGTGTTCTTGAAAGCTAGGGAAAACCTGAATAAATCCCCTAGACATAATGTTTTGCATTTGCCTTTAGTTGACTTTAAACATCATCAGTTTAGGAGGCTAGGTAGCTTAAGTAATATACTATTGGACTCCCATTAGTTTTGCTGTAGGTAACACTTGCTTCTGATTTTTTTTTTTTTTTTGATGCTGGATATGGAACCCAGGGGCATTCTACTTCTGAACTAAACCTTCAGCCCTATTTTATTTTTATTTTATTTTTTATTTGTAAATAGGGTCTAAGTTGCTGAGAGCTTCCCTAATTTCCTGAGACTGACTTTGAACCTGCGATCCTCCTTTCTTAGCCTCTCAAGTACTGGGATTATAGATGTGTGCCAACACACCTGGCCAGTGGTTGACTTTTTTGATGTTAAAGGCCAGCACTCTAACACTGCCATTTTCTGTACATGCAGCCTGTGAAGATTCACGAAGTGTGTTTACACATGCATAGACCATTCATGGATTACTTCACTTTTCCTTGTCTCCAATCACATTTCCCTATGCCTTAGACCACCCTGATTCTTTAGCCCACAAATACCCCTAAACCCTATCTTCTGCAGGCAGATTTGAGACTTGCTTTCCCATCTCAGTACTTAGCTGCCTCATTAACAAATCCTTTCTCTTTTGCAAAAGTTCTCATTTCAAAGGTTGGCATACTGTGCGGCAGGCAAAACAGGCTTGGTTCATTAATATTCTTTGTCCTGTTTTCTGTCCATTGTCAGTTTATTTTATGGACGAAAGTTATCCAACCTTCAGAGGGAAAAGAATAAATTAAAACCCTTCCTACAACACAGAAATAGAGATAGCGATCGCTCACTGAAAGCAGAAATCAAAGCAAGGGGTGGTGGGACTTAGTGAAACAATTCTCTGGAGAGTCCTAAGATATTGGGGTGATGTTGATTCATGCTTAAGCATTTTAAAAATTGGGTCTGAGTCTGTCCCACCACACCTTCCCCAAGTGCCAGGAAGTTGTAGGGGAACATTCAGGCAGCTGATGTTGGGGTTCTAAAGGCTGCTGTGTTTTCCTTTGAGGCAGCAAGGAAGAGACTGTATCCAACTCCACGACTCACCATGAAGGGAGGAAGAGCTCCACGGGGAGGAGGTGGTGCAGAACAGGAAGGCAGCAGACCTTCTGTCACTGTGGCTTACAGAGGGGAAGAAAGGAAGCCTGCCCATGTGGCTGAGGAAATTGTCCTTGGATACACTTGGAATTATCTGTAGAGAGCAATGGTCATCTTGTGCAGTCTGTACTCAAGACAGCATCTACTGGCAAGATCTACAATATAAAGTTAAAGAAGAGGATAAGAAGAACCACTGAAACTTTTAGGAATAGATTCGGTTTCAGGTTTATGTTAAAGAGTGGGAGACATTTGGCTAGGCAAAGAAGATAATCAGTTTAATGATAGTTCCCATTCTAAGTATTTCTCGTGTTACCACCTATTTGTGTGTGTGTGTGTGTGTGTGTGTGTGTGTGTGTTACTGGGGATTGAACCCAGGAGCATTTACCTTTGAGCTATACCCCCAGCCAAATTTTATTTTTTATTTTGACACAGGGTCTCACTAAGTTGTGGAGGGCCTCACTAAGTTGCTGAGGCTGGTTGAGAATTTGCATTCTTCCTGTCTCAGCCTCCCAAGTACTGAAATTACAGGTGTGTGCCACCACACCTGACTAGACCCAGTATTTGATGTGCTATTCCATTTAATGCTTGGAAGGCTTATTTAACAAAGGAGCAAAATGAGATTTAGAGAGGCGAAATCTGTTTTCTGATGGGTGTGGAGATGTATCGAGACCCAAACCTCCGACACTCATGAGTGTTTTAGTTATTGTGTCCTGTGGTCTCCATAGGACAGTGGTGTGGTTTTAAATTGGGGGCAATATTGCCCTCCTGGAAGGTATTTTGGAAAGTGAGGGAGGATAGAGTTTGGGGATTTAATGTGAACTGGAAATTATCTCAGCATTCAGTGAGGAGGACTTGGGATACAAAACATTCTTCAATATGAGATCAGTCCCATACTCTGAAGAGTTGCCCCAGCCAGTAACGCATGCCTGTAATCCCAATACTTGGGAGGCTGAGACAAGAAGATTGCAGGTTTCAGACTAGCCTCAGCAAATTAGTGAGGTCTTCTGCAACTTAGTGAGACCCTGTTTCAAAATAAAAAATAAAAAGGGATTGGAGTGTAGCTCAGAAGTAGAATGCCCCTGGGTTCAATCTCCAGTAATACACACACACACACACACACACACACACACACACACACACACACACGAGTTGCCCCAATGCTGACAAACGCTGGAACAGCATAAATGTAGGAGAGGCAGTGGCAAGGAGGACTCTAGCAGTAGGTACAAATGATTGGCAGCATAGAGACTCATCTCATCAATGCAGACAGACTGAGGAGAAAAGCGTTGTCTGCTTCTCAAACATTCCAAGTCCTTTCCCACTTGTTCTGGTTGTTGCCTTAACCTAGCTTCTCTTTATATAGCTCATTCTTGTTCTTTGGGTCTTAGATCAGATATATTCTCCTTAAGCAGGTCTTTTCAAACCACTGTGCAGTTTATTTCACCATCCTTGCTTTATTACACTGTGTAACACATTACTCCAGACTCAGCAGCCTAGAATAACAAGATGCACTGTCTCACGTTTTCTTTGTGGCTGGAAGCTGGGAGCTGGTGGTTCTGGCTCAGGGTCCTTCCTGAGGCTGTGGTCAAGCTCTCAGGGATGACCATCATTCGAAGGGCTGGGGGATCCACTTCTAAGACTGTTCACCAGTTGTTGCCAGGTCCCCTGTTCCTGGCTGGCTGTTTGTCGCATGGAGCTCTCCATAGGCTGGCTGTGTTCCATTTAGCTCCCCAAGGTGAGAGCATCAGAGTGACCCAAATAGAAGCTATAGCATCTTCTATAACCAAATCTTGAAAGTGGCATACCATCACTTTTGCTGTGTTCTACCGGTCAGTTAGACCAACCCTGTACCCACAGGAGGGACTTTACAAGGTATGAGTGTCGGGAGGCTGGTGACCACAGTCCTGCTTAGTTTCTTTACTCTTGTTGATTGTTGATCTCTTCCTTACTAGAATGAAAACTATACCAGGACAGAGACCTTTGTTTCACTTGTTCCTGAATCTCCAGCTCCTAGAAGAGTGTCTGACACAACAAACATTGTTGAAATAATGAATCTGTGAGTAAACCAAAGAGTAAAGCATAGAAGTTACTAATTAACCTCTACTCCTTCTGTATAAATCCATCTTTATTATGTTAGTTTGTGATTAAGAATTGACTTGTAAAATCACTCACTGGACAAGAGGCAGGAACATGAAATAGATGTCTATTTCTATTTTACTTGATAAATGATTTAACAAGAATTGCCTATATCCTTAGATCTTTTCCCATTTTGTCAAATACAGTCTGTAATAATAAAAATAGTCTGGTATCATACATCATAGTTTCAAAATTGCTTTCACATTGTATGCTTCATTTGATCTTAACAATGCCATTTATGTTGATAGGACTTATATTTATAGATGAGATATTGGAGATTTGAAGAGGTCGGTGACTTGCCAAAGGGATCCACTTAGTGGGTAACATGGGACCTAAACAAAGCCTCTGCCAAATGTAGGACAGTATCCTTGAGCCCAGACTGCCTCTGCTCAATGCTTTACATAATACTTGCCCCATAATAATTATTAACAATTTTATATAAAATGTTATTCTGAGAATAACATATTTTCTTTCATACTTGCATGGACTGTTTCTTGTACACAGGGAAATTGTATTAACTTACCAGTATGGCATAGGCTTTAAATTGTTAATTTAATTTAGTTTAGTTATTATTTGACAGCCTGCTGTGTACAAGCACAGTGCTTGTTGCTGCATATAAAAAAGGGTTGGGAGTGTTATACTTCCTCTTTTCCCTGCTTTCTCACCATGTGATGCCCCTGGCCATGTTATGGCACAGAAAGGTAGCCCTCACTAGATGCTGGCACCTTGGTAATTCCAGCTTCCAGAATTTGAAAGTTCCAGCTTCCAGAAGTTTGAGGAATAAACTTCCTTTCTTCATAAACTATCCAATCTGTGCTTCTCTGTGATAGCAAAAGAAAGTAGACTAAGACATACCTCATGACTTTGCACGGTCTGGGAAAATTGGGAAGCCTTCTGATAATCAGCCCACTGTGGTTGTAAATCTCATGAACCATTCAATGAGGAAGACGCCCAGGTCTCAGAGCCGACCAGGGTCTCAGGTACCAGATCTCTGAGCCATGCCTCCTGGTGGGCACATCAAAGAGCACCAGAGAGCAGCAGCCCATCACTGGACTCTCCCATCTCCTCAGCCTTATGAAATCTATCTTTCTTCATGGGTCTGGGCTATGACTCTCCATTACCTTTAAGTCATCTCTGTGCCAAAGTCTAGATTGCTTACTCTTGCTGTGTTCAAAACACTAAAGATATGAACTCCTTTTTGGAGCAGTAGAGTCTCCAACCTCTCAGGCCTTGCTGTTCTTCAGTAGGAGGAAGGAAGGGGGAGAAGGAAATTATATTTCTGTCCTCTTGCTAATGAGGGCAGAATGAATGAAGATAAGAGGCTAGTTAATTTATTAAATATACTCCCAACTATCAGTATTTCTCTCGACTTATATTTAAATTTAAATTATACTGAATGAAGTTTTATAGCGTGCTTTTATAGCGTGCTTTTAACCCAGTCATGTCATGAACATATCCTGCATTATTTAATATTTTATAAGAAACATGATTTTCCTTGTTGGTTTTTTTTTTGTGGTTCTGGGGATTGAATCCAGGAGCATTCTACTTCTGAGCTACACCCTCAGTCCTATTTTATTTTTCATTTGGAAAACAGGGGCTTGCTAAGTTGATACAAGCCTCATTAAGTTTCTGAGGCTGGCTTTGAACCTGCAATACTCCTGTCTCAGCCTCCCAATTACTAGGATTATAGGCATGCGCCACCATGCTTGGCTCCTACTTTTTGATATTACAAAGAATTATGAAATCAGCATTTTTGAGCATAAGTCTTTGTTCAAACCTAATGATCAATATTTTACACTAAATGATGGTTTCTGTTCCTGGAGATTTCATATCTGGTTTGGGAGTAAGAGTAGGGTAGGGATAGATATAATGAGAAAAACAATTTTCATGCAGGTGGTAGATTGGACAGTGGAGACAGATACCAGGTACAAAGGTGGCCCAGATGGGGGAGGCTTCTGCAGCAGTGATAGATTTGCAAAGATATACTCAGATATTTCTTCTTAAGTTCTCTGATAGTTAGTGGCATATATTTTAAATCTGACCCAGATAGAGTGGTAAAGCCTTACAGGTCAAAGTGTGGCCTCAGACCAGAAGCATCAGCAACCTGTAAGTTGTTAGAAATGCGGAATCTCAGATCCTACTCAAGATCTTGACAAATCCTAGATAGCATCACTGTTATCCCACCCTAAGTCTTTGTGTTCTAACCAGCTTATAAGCCTGTATTTTTAGCTTGCAGCCTAATTTCCCTTTCCATCAACACAGAGCCCATGTTTGAAAATGCATGAGCAGTTATTGCTATTACGATGATGACTATTATTACTATTACCTTGATTTTATAGTGTATATTTTCTTTTAAGAGCCAAGAAGTCTTAAGAAACATTGTATCACTAATCCTTAGGATAACACTGTGAAATAGGTAGGTGGCAAATATAAACAAGTATCAATATTATGCTAAATCATACTTAAGTATATGGTGTGAAATCCTGAGAAATAGAATGAAAGCAATATCCTTTTGCTTCTGGTGAGGTATTTTATGTTTATATTTCTCATGGTAAATCTCTGAGGGATAAGGCTTGGTGACCTATTATGTGTTTTTCTCTCTCTCATGCCAATTTGGATAATGTTCCTTTTGCATTTAAATGAAATTGGTTCAGGTATATTTTTAAGAAATATACCTGAAGGAGGTTTTATAAACATGACCTCAGAAATGCCACACATTGAAGGAAAACACAGAGACTCAGAATTACCTTATGACTAGAAACCAAAGGCTAGAATTTGATTCATTCAGCTTCTAAATTGAGGCATTTCTGGACTGAGACCAGCTTGTCTTTCCATCTTGCCAATTACTAGGTCATCTTTCTAAACTTCAATGCATTTGCTCATCACATTTACCAGTTCTGTTTTCTATTTTTAAAAATAGCTAGTTTTAGAATATATTTATTTTTTAAGCATGATTTCTATTGATTTTATTTTCCCCACTTTTTATTAAGGGAATACAGTTTGTATATCATTATGGGGTCCAATATGAAAATTTGATACATTGATACAATTAATAAAGGTAAAATCAGGGTAATAAGCATTTCTATCTCCAAAAATATTAACCATTTATATGTGTTGAGGTTGTTTGTACTCTTCTAGTTATTTTGAAATAGATCATAGGTTGTTATAACCCAAATTTACTCTACTTTGCTTCGGAAAACCAAAACTAGTTCTTCTTATATAACTTTAAAACAATTAAAAAATTAAATGTTTTCCTTAAAAAGAAAATTTGCATTACCATCTAAATGGAAGAGCAGCAAATTCTACTTAGTAGAAAATAAAGTAATGCTATAGTAAAAATAAACACCATGAAACCAAATAATATCAAATTTTAGTCTGCAGATTTTGAACTTTGAGACTGCTTTTTCTCTTTGTTAAAAAGAGGGATTTAGCAGATATTGTAGTGGTATTAAAGATATAGTGGCACCAAACAGAGGCTGTTTTCATGAAGCAATTAAGATAATTAACTGTTACTAAGGGATTGTTTTTCTGACCTTGTAAGCTAATGTTACTTAATGTCTACATGCATATTACCTCAAACAATTTACCTTAACTCTTAGAATTTTGGACATTAATTCTTGGCTGCAACCGGGGTGGTCTACCCACAATATCCCCCATTACTCCTCTTTCCTCCCTCTAGATAATTTTGCTGTGAGACTTTGTAAAGCTTCTTTCACTTGATGTGACCTCTCTCATCATCTGAACACTTTGAGTTTTCAAGATTGATCTTAAATTTCCTCTTGGAGAGGTTCCTTGATTACCTAGGACTGTGGGAATCTCACCATGCTTTAAAATCATTTCAATCGGTTCATATTTATCACACGCCAACCTAATGGTGGAGAATCTTTTTTGTGGTAAGGTATGTCTTTATGGCTAGCTAGGTGGTAAGCTTTGATATCTTCTGCATGATACATCGAAAGTAGCAGGTGTTCAATGAGGAACTGTTGCTTATTTGAGTCAAAGTTTCTTTGACCCAGGTACATTTATGATATGAATATCCATTTGCTAACTGGCACTATATCTCCAGTGGATTGATAGCTCAGAGAGTTCCCATTTGACCTTGTCACTCAGTTTAGTGTCATTACAGCAGGAGTAGAAACTTTCAGCAGCCTGTAAGTGATAGCAATAAGTTCCAATCTATTTCTGCTTTGACCTGGAAGTTGTGCTATTTGTAACTGTGAGCATTCTTAGTGACCTTAGAAGAGCCTTGTCTAACTCAGAGCAGGTAAACTGAATCAAATTGAAACTTTAGGTTTGGATTCAATCTAGGAGCCCAATCACCTAGAATTCATAGAAATCATTCCTGGAAGAGGAAAGAAACCATCTTAAACCACCTGACACCATTTTCATTATTCGAGCCATCAGTTCATACTTTTGTATTCCGTGTGCAATATTTTTCAGGCTTTCCCTACCATGATATCATTGCTTTTTCAGTTTAGTCCTTCCTTTTGGGCTCTTTTAGCCAGGTTAATTAATTGCATTTGTCTCTTATCCTGAAAGGCAATTGTTTCTAATATTTGGACTCAATATTCCCAAACAGATCACCAAATTTACAAACAAGTTGTTACTGCTGAAATCTTAATATTTCACTTGGGTAAAATCTAAAGGACCAAGATCATTATCTAAATATTGGCAATCTTTCTTTCTTTGGAGTCTCTTTTTCTGTTTGAAATCTTCTTTGTGTATGGCTGCACTTCATATCAGACACTTGGTGCCCATCAGGAGTTTTTGCAGGAGCATATTCTTTCTGCAGAAGACTTGCTTTCATGTGTGAAACGTACAGAAAACAGCTAGACACATTTGAAACAACAGAAAATTATCCTAAGATTGGAACTCACATGGGAGCTGGGGAAGTCAAATCTAAGTGAGCAAATCCACAGTTCCTCTTCCTCATTTTTGGTTAGAGTCGTTGGGATTGCGTTTTCATGGTCTTTATAAAGCCGCCAGAGTGTGCTGGAACACTAAAGGGTTAATCCGTTTCATTTACTTAAATATTCCAAGCCTCGATGGAAACATTTTTGCACCTAAGAGGAAAGATTGTGGGTGAAAAACTGAAGATACATGATTTATCACTCCCCTCACAAATAAAATTTATTCATTGCATCCACCAGCCATCACACAGATGGTCAGAAAATTGGCTTTGTGTAGGGATGTGGATTCAGGCATGAATATTAATATGAGACAGATGTAAACGCATATTAATATGCATTTGCTTTGCATGGACTGACATTACAATATTTTCATTAAGGAAACTGCATTTGAAAAGAAAAGTATAGGTCACCTTTTACAAAGCATAAAATTGTATGGCGGAATGTATTTGTCGGCTCTGGAAAATTGCTGTTGATAAGAAGTGGAAATATTAATGTTGAATCTGTGGATGGATGTGTAGCACGCTCCACGGCAATGGAGACATCAGGCTGATTTTTGCCCCTTTCGATTGCAATTAAACTATATTTTCGAACTTCAGCCATATACTGGGCACAGGCTGCCATTTGAGTAATCTAGGAAGCAAAACCCTGTTTGGAGATGGTACATGGACAAGTATAAATTATGAGTCTAAGAGAAACTATCTAGAAAGATCCTTTCACATGTAAGACACATATTTTCAGTGTGAGGTTGCTGTAATGGCAGTGATTCATAAAAACATAAGATTTATGCAGGCGTGGTACGTTGGGATTTTTTTTTTTTTTTCTGTCGTTCTCTTTTTTTTTTTTTGGTGTGGGACAGCATTTACGCTGACATCGGCGCCTGCATCTGCGCTCTGTTCGTATCTGCTTATGGAAGCATTGTGCTTCCTTCCCAAGTGGAAGGGGAGAACGTGATATTGTAAAAAGCTATTCACATGCTTGCTGCTTTGTACTCACAAACCATTCACTGGGTGTTTTGCCACTAAAATATTGCTTACTGGAGAGAACAGCAGCTTTCTTCTGTTTGTGAATCCCTTTAAAACTGCTGTGTTGGCTCTTCAGCAGACACAATTACATCCCTGCACATGAATGTGCAAGTTAATAATTATAAATGATCTGTTATTGATTATTCACTTCAGTGACTTCACTAATCCTTGCAAAGCCTCCAGGAAGCTTCTGAATTCCATTCTCCAGCCCTCATTTTCCCCTCAGACTTCGTCATGCCTTTCCAGCTGCCCATTGAATGAATCCATCTGGAGGTCCAATGACGTGTCCTGAAACAGAACTGGCATCTCCCCATCACCACTGGGGGGGTCTAATGCAGTGAGCATGAACTCCAGATCAAGAAGCTTTGGGTTCAAATCCTGCCTCTGATTCTAACTGGCCATGTGATCCAAGCAAATAATTTCACTTTTTTGAGCCTCAGTTTCTTATTGAGTAAACAAAGAGATCATTTAACCGGTTTCCACAGCTGTATGATTGTTTGGTGTATCAAATGTGAACACTTATGGGGAAGAGCTCAGTATGCTTGGTATGTAGTAGTTTCTCAGATTTATTTCCATAATTTTCTGTATCTTCAAATGACCTGTCATTTCTCCAATCTCTCTTTACTTAGTTATTGTTCATTTCTTTTTTTTTTTTTTTTGCGGTACTGGGGATTGAACTCGGGGCGTTCTACCTTTGAGCTATACCCCCAGCCCTATTTTTTATTCTTTATTTTGAAACAGGGTCTCACTAAGTTGTGGAGTGCCTCACTAGATAGCTGAGACTGGCTGCCAACCCGGATCCTCCGGTCTCCCAAATGCTGGGATTACAAGCATGCGCCACCACGCCCGTCTGTTATTGTTCATTTCTGTCTCATTAATTTTCACTATTATCTCTTCTCCTTGGCCTTTAATATACTCTCCTGGTCTTCTCTTACACAATAGTTTTGTAACTAGCTTCTCCACCTCCTCATCTGAACCACAGGATAGGTTTTCTCCAGGCATAGCACTGATCAGGGTTTTCTTTTGCTCAGAATCAAGTGTACAACATTTCTCATCAAGTGAAACCTCAACTGTGGGTTAACAGGCAGAGTCTTCCTTGCTGCACCTGTAATCTACCCTTGAGGCACAACTGCAGTGCTGGGCTTGACCACTTCTCCCCAAACCTGCTCTCACCTTCCTGTGCTGGCCATTGCCTGTATTCCACCTGAGAGAGTACCTTCCATATCACAAACTGGGTAGATCCCTATCCATTCAAATAACTCCTCCTCTGGGAGTTTGTTTCCTCTGAACACCCATTGTGTTAGCTTTTAGTCCAACAAATAGGTGATAGTTAATTTTATGGATCTACTTGACTGGACCATGAGATGCCCAGATACATGGGTAGACATTATTCATGGGTATGCCTGTGGGGTTGTTTCTGGAAGAGTTAAGTATTTGAACTAGTGAACTAAGTAGATTAGATGGCCCTCCTCAATGTGGGTGAGCATCGTGCAATCTGTTGGGTCAGAATATTGAAACTAATGTTTTTCTGAAAAGAGTTCGGCATGAGTTATTTGATAGCTGAATATAACCAAAAGGTGTAAGAAAGATGTATTCTCTCTTTCTGCCTGAGTGCTTGAGCTATGACTTCAATCTTCTGCCCTTGAACTGGAGCCTACACCATTAGCTCCCTGGCACTGAAACCTTCAAATTTGGACTGAAGTCACCATCAGGTTTCCTGGGTCTCCAAGCTTGCAGATGGCAGTGCATGGGATTTCTCAAGTCTCCATAATCACGTGAGCCAATTCCTCATAATAAATCTCTTTTTCTATACTGTGGCACCTACTGTTTTTATTTCTATATACTGTTGTTTACTTGTCAAAAAGTTTGACAAGCACTTTCTAGCACTTTAATTTCTTCGACCTTTATTTCAACTCTATAATGTATCGATTCTGCAGATGAGAAAATCCTACCAGAGTTAGGTAACTCCTTTGGTCATGTGGCTGTTAGTGGCAGATTCAGGATCCAATTCAGCCAGTCTGGCCACAGAATTGGTATTATTACAAGCATGTGTTCTGTGCCATCCTGCTTCTCAACTTTAATATTTTTAATATTTTATGAATCTTCTCCCCAGACTTGTTCCTATTAGTGATATTAATGTACAATTACACTTCTCTACCAAACCATCCATTAAAAAATCATAACAAGATATCATTTGACTGGGTATTGAATCATTGAATCATTTAGCTTTTTGCCTTGTTTGGGTCAGAAGAATGAAAAAAATGTTTGAAAAGAGTTTGGTATAAGCTATTTAATAGCTGAATAAGAGCACGTGCATATGTATATATGTATATAATATACCAGACAAAATAATAAAATGTATATACCAGGCATTTCTTCATGTATTTACTTGCTGTACTTCTATTAAAGTTTTATATAATAAGACATTGACTCTGGTTTTATAATTCACACAAATATTTTTACATGTGTAGTTCCTACGCTGGATATTTTCAATTAGATGAGACACTGTTCAGTAAACAAGCCAAGAATATTCCCTAGGTGTCCAGTAGTTTCTGGTTGGAAAACAAGCCTGTCTTTTTTCTCAATGCCTTATTTCCAGTGTCTAGCATATTGCCTGGAATATGGCTAGTAAACAAATGCTTGGAGAACCATGCTATTTCCTCATGTTGTTCTAAATACTTTTCTTTCTTTTTTTTGGGGGGGGGAGGGATGGAACCCAGGGGCATTCTACCTCCGAGCTACACTCTTAGCCCTGTTTTATTCTTTATTTTGAAACAGGGTCTCACTAAGTTGCAGAGGGCCTCACAAGTTGCTGAGGCTGGCCACAAACCTGCGATCCTCCTGTCTCAGCCTCCCAAGTACTGAGATTACGAGCATGCACCACCACGCCTGGCTGTAGTAAGTTATTTCTATGTTAATGTATTCCTTCATATTTGTTATGCTCATCTTTGGTGTGGTTCCTAAAGTTGCAAC
>PVLC010026129.1:10183-23108 GCA_004027655.1 Graphiurus murinus | reverse complement strand
ACCCCTTTCTCTAGCAACCCATCTTCCACTAGCAATCCACAATCTTTCTTCCCAGGACTTCCCCAGCAACCCGGCCAACCTCTTCTCAACCGCTTCTTCTTCCCAACCAATTCCTCCCAGAACTTCCCAGCAACTTTCCAGCCCAGCAACTTCCCAACCAGCCTTTCCCCAGCAGCTCTTTCAGCCGCACTTTCAGCCGCGCTCTTAGCCGTCCTTCTCCCTATTAGCCGTGCTTCCTCTCTATGCGAGAGGTGGAGGCTCTTATAGCTGCACCGGGCCTAAGCCACGAGGTGTCTCGTACAGCTCTCACCTGGCCGGCCACGAGTCGGGTGTGCTGGTGCATGCGCTCTGGCGTGGCACAGCTTCGGGATGAATTCCACCTGTAGCTGCTTCTGGCACTTTACCAGGCGCCATCTAGAGGCGAGGTCCAGCTGGCCAGGCTAGGCCCCCTACAGGTGGAAGTTGAGCTTGCTTTTCGCTGGACCCCTCTTCCCTACTGTAATAGTGACCGAATTTAGTCTATCCTTGCAGCTTTATCTTTGACACAGAAAAACAAATCGAAGGAAAAAAACCCAAACCTAGGTTTTCCTAATTAAGTGTATTTTATTATTATACTGAAAACATAGATGACAACAGAGTTATCAGTCAACTCACATTTTGGGGATGGAAGAAATGCTGAATCTTTCTAAGTGTGTTGGGTATAAAGTGCTTGAAACCATTTGCCCTAATTTCCCCCCTCCATGATCAACTCCCAGCAAAATAGGGCTTTTCAGATGAAGATGCCAATTCGAACAATTTGTTGTGTTTCTTCTTTTTTCTTGGTACTAAGGATTGAACCCAGGGGCATTTTACCTCTGAGCTACACCCACAGCCCTATTTCATTCTGAAACAGGGTCTCACTAAGTTGCTGAGGGCTCAGTGAGGCTGGCCTTGTACCTGTGATCCTACTGTCTCAGCCTCCTAACTACTGGGATTACAAGGCATGCACCACCGTGCCCTGTTCGTACCCTTTGTACTCTTTTAACATTTGTGGTACTTCATCACCAAAAAGTCTTAATGGGGTTTGGAGTTAAACTTCCTGGGTTCAATTATTGAGTCTGCTTCTGCAATTAGCACATTTTGTAGTGCCTCTGTTTCCTTTTCCATTGAAGGGCGAGCCGAGAGTAAGGACAACTCTATGAATGCTCCTTCTTTTATTTCTGCATTGGGGTGCTAACTTTGTGCACTCCTAAGAGGCAGGCGAGGGTGAGGGGGGGTTCAAACGCACCACCCATTCATGAAGTGCTTGCTGAATGAATGACTCTAGGAACCTAGTACTGGAGCACTTTACAGTTATCCTAAAGGAAAACGCAGGCGTGCTGTCATCAGAGAAGACAAATGATAAATCTGGAACGTTCTGGGGATCCGGGTCCCGCTTGTCTTGTCCTTAGCTGCAGACAGTAGCGAGGAGGGAACCAAGGAATCCAGGACAGCTGAGGGCTCTGGGTCCCACGACGCCTTGATCTCCGGCCGCTGCCCTCCTGGAATAAGGCACAAACAAGCTCCTGGCTCATCACCAACCGCACCAGGGGTACTGCCCAGTACCCAGGAACATCCTGACCATCCTCACCCGCCGCAGACCGCACTGGGACTCACTGCGCCTGCGCAAGGAGCGCCTTGCGTCACGACGGCCGCCAGGACCCAGCGCGCCTGCGCACAAGGTACGTAATGCACGTCGGTGGTTCCGGTCCGATGCATTTCGGGACGTGTAGTTTCCCCAGCAGGATTGTGGGAATCGTGGTTTGTGTCCCGCCGGGCGCGGGAGGCTGCGCCGCCACCAGCGGTAAGTGTGTGACGTCGGGGCTAGCTGGATCCTGACCCAAGCCCGGAAGTTCTTTGGGGGCTCTGGGAATCCTGCAGCCAGCCCCTCTCTCCCGGGTACCGGCCTGCTGGGCCCGGGCAGCGCAGGGCCGGCTCCCAGGTGGGGACCGGGAGGGTGACAGCCACTGCGGCCCTACACGCACAGCGTGGATTGCGTGGGTCCGGGGAGCCCAGGGCTGGTTTGGCCAGAGAACGTTGCTCTCCAGAGATCTTTGGAGACGAGGACATGTTCCGGACGCCCTGTTCTGTGGAAGGGTGGGGAGAGTGATGACAATCCCTGGTTCTCGCCCCCGGGTCTTAGTGGGGTAGGCATTGCTCCCCGAGTGTCGAGCGGGTGGGGAGAGGACCCAGATCTGGCTCCCGAGTTACCAAGGAGGAGGTGACCCCCACAGGGGTCCCGTTACTCCTCCAGGGTCGCACCGGAACACCAGCACCAACATCACCTACCAGGGCGTGGCTCAGATCCCCCGCCTTCACTCCTCAGGGGAACCCCTGAAGCAATGAGATGAGGAGTCTTAGCAACCGAGATCCTGTGTCCTGTGACCCAGTGCAGACTAGAGAGGTCCCAGTGACGCCCAAAGGTCACTTGCCAACCCCCTCTCTGTACCCACCCTTCCTTCAAATGATTGAGGAGTTGGGTCAGAAAAGATTAGAGACTGGGGATGAGAACAACTTCAGAAAATTCAGGCAAAGGGCAGAGCTGATTGGTCCCTGAAACAGCTACACACCAAGATTTAGACTGACCCTGAAGTTTGTTAGGCCTGCAAAGAAGAAAACAGAGCTTGTGGACAATACATGGCCCATGTTGTTTTAATTGGCCTAACTAAAATAAGCGAATAGCTTTTTTGTTTTTAGGAGAAACCTGGCCAAGGGAAAAAAATTAGGATTTTTTTTTCTAGTAAAGAAATTTGAAATATTTGCCGTTGTTTTGAAGCCATTGTGATTTTTGAGTTTTAAGGTAGGACTATGGATAGTTCCAGCGTCGGTTTAAAATTCCCTGCACTTCATAGATTTTATGCCCGTCAAAATTGTCCCCATCTTGGTGACTTTTGTGCTTCAGTCCTCAGATGCCAGCTGCCTCTTGTTTCTAATTATTGCATCAAGTGTACATCTGATATCCGAGCACATAGCTTACTGGTATTTTTAGCTTTCTTAGTCGTTCTCATTTGCAGGAGGCCTGCAGGGTGCTACAAAAATGGCTCCTTGGGGCATGCAGTTTAAGACAGATGAGGAAAAGCTGGGATGGGGAGACACTGAGTGAGGTTTTGTGATAGCAGAGAGAAAGATGAGTTTCCAGAGTTGCAGAATTAGTCTTTGGATTCTGACTTTGCAAATAAGAACTCCTTGGTTCAGAGGGTTAATGACTTGCCCCATGTCATATGTCCTGCCCTTGGTGCCAGCAGGACTAGAGTCCAGGTCCCCAGTTCTCCTTGTCCTCATTATTCTTCTTTCTTCTATACCCTACCGACCTGCATCTTGCTCTGGATGCTAATTGTTTATGTACGTTAGCTTGGCAAGTCCATTATCGAAAGAGAATAATTATCATAACAATAATGGTTGACATTGATTTAGTGCTTTCTATGGGTTGAGCATGCTGTTTAGTGTTTACAATTTCTGAGGGAGAATTTACAGATGAGTGAGTTGGGGCTTAGAGAGGCCAAGTGTCTTGTCCAAGGTCACTTTGCTCGTAAATGTAACACGTTTGTCCGAGGGCCAGATTACAGGGTGTTCTTTTTCATTTATTTCCTCCTGTAAGCTTTTCAGACCTGTTTGTTGTCCTTGACCTTGGGAACCAATATCCTGTGTACATCATGGGGCGTGTGATTTGGATTCAGAAAATTTGTGAGAAATAGCCAGACTCACATGCTACATTTGTACACAACTCATCTAAAGTAGGAATTGTAAAGAATAAAATTTAAAAGAACTTAAATATTTGCTTTAATGTACAATATGGCTAATCTCTAAGATCATTAGATATAATGCCTTTCAAAATGGGCTCAAAGTGAAAATTCTAGCAGCAGTTTATAACAGGAACACATTTCTCCAGCACAGGTCAGAATCTACTGCTACCTAAAGGCAAGCAGGCAACTTATACGTGAAGGTAATAAGCCCCTTCAGTCACCATCGCCACATTTAAACAGAGCTCGGGTTTAAATTCCTAACATTAGCTTATCTGACTTCACAAAAGTCATAGGGAAAACTTGGTTATCTTGTGCCAACTGCTAGCTGGTTTTCAAGATACTGTAACCTTGAATAGATGAGATACAAACTTTTTACATTTAGATGCTTTTGTAAGTGAAGGTTGTTCTGAAGCACTTTCCCTGAGGTTGATCTTATTCCCATCTTAAAGGCCTGTGAAATACACTTTTGCTTTTTAAAATTCTCATTGTAAGTACATTTAAAGAAAAAATGTTTCCATGATTTTGGAGTGCAAAGCGCTTTGCCTGCATCAGGCTGGTACCGAGGTCAAGGGTCTGGAGCCAGATCAATGGGTTCAAGTCCCAGACCCACCTGGATGCACTACTTAAATTTTTCCTTCTCTACAAAGTGAAGATGATAAGCTATACATTACAGGGCAAACATGAAGACTAAATGACTTACTTCATCTAAGTACTTTAGGACGTCTGTGATTATTATGCTATAAGTCATCAAATGTTAGAATTCGTAGGGACCCTAGAGACAGTCTTGTTGGCACCTCCTTTCTTCACTAAACAGGTAGCCCTGAGGCGCCAGAGGGATGTCAATTAGCAGAGTGTGTAGGTTCTGCACCCAGAACTCAAGTCTTCTGGCTCTTGGGGTATGTATTGTACTCTAAGAAGAGTGACATTCGAGGCCCCAGAGCAAGTCCTGTCCTCTGCCGGGCCCCTGCCTTGTTGCCACTGGCCTCACCTAGCAGCTCTCCCTCATGCTTTGGGGAAATTTTATATATGACTTGCTTTCTTAGGACAGTTTTTTTTTTTCTTCTCTTATTTACTCTGTTCCCTTCAGATAATTTTTAAAAACCCCAAATTAGCTCAGTTAACACTCAGAGGCCCTGAGGAAGAAAGACAGTCACCCCTGCACCAGCTTGTACTCAGGCCAGAAGGTGGGTGGAGACAGCTTTTGGATATTGACTTTTAGGTCCACAGATGAATGGAGTGGGAGCGCATATGTCCCTGGGGGGCAGCTCTGCCACTTCTGCTGGGGGCTGTGAAGAGCCGCAGAGGAGAGTTTTCTGTTTAGTAAGAGCCAGGCCTAACTCAGCCTTCCCCCAGCCTTCTGCTTCACCAGGCGCTGGGTCGCCTGTTCAATACACTTAACCCATGTCTCTGCAGAGCTTACTCTCCCTGCTCACAGGGCCCCTTTCCATCGGAGACACAGCTTCCGAGGATGGTCTGCCTCAGAAACCTCAAGCCGACCTGTTTACTTTCTTCTCTTCCAGATCAGCCCGTTGAGTTCCCTGGACCTGACCTTCCTGCCCCCTCTCATGCACTTGTCTTGGGGGATAATACTGATCAGGAGTGAACTCACCGTCGGCCCACCATGAACTGGAAGGTGAGAAGAGTTTTGAACATTTATAGCGTGAATTTTTCTTTTTTCCTTGTGTTAGTCAGCTTTCAGTCACTGCAATAAAATGCCTGAGATAATTAACTTATAAGAGAAAAGGTTTATTAAGCTCACAGTTCTGGAGATTCCAGTTCAAGATCAGGTGGACTCATTGCTTTGAGCCTGTGGGGGAGCAGGGTGCAAGATGGCAACGGCAGGGAGCACATGGTGGAGCAGGGAAGCTAATGGGGAAGAGAGTGGGTCCACAAACCCCTTTGAGGGCACCCACCCATGACCTACTGACCTCCATACACCCCACTTCCTAAAAGTCCATAGCACTTCCCAGTAGTGCCACCCTGGGGACCAGGCCTGGCACACATGCTCCTTTGTGGACATTGTACGGCCAAACCATAGCACTCCCAAATTGCAACAAGAAGAAGTAGATTCATTAAAAAGCGAAAGAGGAAAGCAGAATCATAACACCTATTTCCCAGACCTCTGAAGGAAGGCCATGCCTTTCTTTGAGAGCTCGTTCACTAACTTCACTTTTCTTACAGAAACCATGCCTTTCAAGTGTCAGCTACAATTTCACATTTTGGTTTCTTTATTGTGGCTTCAATGGGCTGAATGTTTGTGTTCCCCAAATTCATATGTTGCAATCCTGTCATGAATGGGATTAGTGGTCTCATAAAAGGGACCCCAGAGACCTCCTTTTCCACCTCCTTCTGCTACAGGAGGACACAAGAAGTCTGCAGGCTGGAAGAGGACCTCTCCAGAGCTTGATCATGCTGTGTTTCAGACTTTGAGCCTCCAGAACTGACGAATAAATGTCTATTATTTATAAGTCAGCTCTGGTTCTCTGTGATAAGGGTCTGAATTGACTTAAGACAGTGGATTAAGATTTTATGAAGCAATCTACATACAGAATCTTTCCAGATTATTACAATCCCTTTCCCTCATCTTCTCTTGTTGTCTTGCAACAGCAGTATTTTTTTCTACTCAAATTCGAGTCTTTCAAAGCCTTCAACTTAGTTTTTATGGAAACAACCTTTTCTTTATAAGTCGCAAATAAATTACCTATCAGAGCATCAAGTACAACTTGAACTTGTTGGGGAGTAAACACGACTGACCCCTGTCTAATGTTAGGCTTAGCTGATGGGATCAGAAGTTCAAGGACAACCAGAGAGCAGCCTGCTGGCTGTCTGCTCAGTGGGCTGCGGGCAACAGCCACTTTACAGAGGGAAAGAAAAGCATCAGCATACATGCTGAGGTGGAGGTTGGTTACGAGAGCGCCCACTAAAATCAATATTTGCTGTAATCACGTTGAAAAGCGTAAAACTGAAAGAAATTATGCATCATCTCACCATCCAGAGGTGGCTAATATTAATAATCTTGGTGTATTTTTTTCCTGGCATTTTGGCCCTTATATGTTAGTGTGGTGTGTATTTTCCAATGTTGGGTCTTATTGTATGTTTTTTCAATTATCATAAGCATTTTCTTGTTCAAAATACCCAGTAGTATTTGGTTGTAAGGAGAACAGGAGAGAATACAGAACCCCCACTTTCCCCAGTATTATGGGGAATGGGGTGGGTTGGGGGGTGACTGCAGGAGAGTTGAGGGAACTCTTTTCTCCAGGAAGAGCCTGTTGAAGTTAAGGAGCAGAGCCATGGTCTGTGAAGGGGTTGAAGATGCAGGAGAGCTTGTCGAGCATGTACTGGAGCCCAGAGCTTGCAGTGCTAAGGTCGAGAAGCAAAGTCCACGCAGCAAAGGGATGAAAGGGGGCAGAAGCAGAAAGCGGTGTGGGGTGAGCTTACCCCCTACAGAGGCCAAGTCAGGAAGAGTGAGGGTAACTGCCCCTGAGGGCTCAACACATTGTGGCCGATGCCCCTGGGGAGCTTCTGACGGGTAGGTGGGGCCCGAGAATGTGCATTTCTAACAAGTTCCCACGTGGTGCCAATGCGGCTAGTCTGAGGCAAGTCACAGCTGGGGAGTGACAGCAATCCACTTGGCCACCCAGGCCAGTCCTGCTTTTGACAGAGGGAGCCCCATCCCGGGTTAGGAACAGAATCTGCTCAAACCTCCCAGCTCCAGGCAGAGGCAGCGCCATGGCCTGACCCCAGGGAGCAGCCTCCTGTTTAAAGCAGGCCCCCTTCTACCAGTGTCAGAGAGAAATGGCGTCTCCTCCTGCCCTGACCGCAGAGAACTCTGGGAAGCTGAAGGGATTCTGTAACCCAGTGCATCCTGTGGCTTCTCTGGCTCTGGGGGCCTCTGGCCTGTAGTCCCAGTCAACACTGGCTGGGTAACGCAGCAAGTGTGGGCTCCCTGTTTAAAAAGTTAACCATTCCTACTCCACAGGTAATGGCTGTTTTGTTTTTAAAAATTCATGTTGATCCAGTCCACAGCAACAATCGTCATTTTCCTCCCTGAAAGTCGGTGTGTTTTGAGAGATGAAGGGGGATTGTTAGAAATGAGAAGAGAGAGAACACAGCTGAAGCGCAGTGCCCTGGAGACGGGCAGGGAAGGGGGCCTGCAGCTCTGGGCTGGAGCCCTTTAGTGTCCTTGACCTCTGCCGCCCGCCCTCTGCCTCCCTTTCAGGAAGTTCTCAGTGAAACTTGTGCCTCTCTCGGCTTCCTCTCCACTTCCTATAAAAAGAAAGCAAACACTGAAACCACTTACCTGTGTCCATTAGTGCTATGCTTCCTTTCCAGTCGGTTTTCTACCTTTGGTTGACATAGTGCATTCCTGCAGCTGCTGAGGCTGGGTTGGGATTTAGGTCACAGAGAACCACAGTCTGTCACAGGGCTGAGTTGTACTAAGACTCCCGTGCCATCCACAGAGATGAGGAAAGCTGAAAGAGCAACTCGTCCGAGCACGAGTGAGTGCTTCAGCTAGCCTAGAACATCCTAATGAACACACAGGTTTAGTGTCAGCATGAAACCTTCTTCTCTTAGTTGATTTGTATACAAGGAGTCAAACCTCCACCTCTGGAATGTGAACCTTTAAGACCATAGAGGAAGAGAAGGTATTGGGGTGGGGGAGGTTAGCCAAGGCTAAGAGGAAGGAGGAGCCTGGCCCCAATCAGCATTCGGAGCTGTTTACTTCACCAGGATAAACACTTAAAAACCTTCACCTCTGTAACTTCTGTAGTCTTTTATACTATTCTTAGAGTGATCTTTCAAAATGTGTATGTTGTTGTAGGTTCTATATTGTTAGAATGGTTTAGTGGTTGGAAATTTACTTAGTTACTGAGTGATCTTATTCAATTAAAACAATTTGAGTATTTAGGTTCTCCCTGCCCCTGTGATGTCCGTTGTATTCTCATTAAAACACATTGCAACCCTTCTCAGATACCTCTTTCAGAGACGTTGAGTCCTGTCGCCCTTTATAAATGCAGCAGTCAAGCTGCCCTTGACCTGTGTAATTTAATTGTAGAATCAGAATCGAGGGTGCTGGGGAGAACGTGAGCTGTATCGCAGGTAGTGGTGATGAAGCATGAAGCTCCAAGCAGTCGGGCTGGAGCAGACCCTTCTTCACCAATTACTAACCGTCCACCCTGCTTTCTCAACTCTTCATTCAGAACAACTGACTCACGAGGCAAGAGTGAGAATGAAAAAGAAAAATCCACGCAAGACTCTTGGTGCACAGCAGGATCTCAGTATATGGCAATTGATCCTACCTGTGTCTTACAGAGGTGAAATCCTTGCCTAAGTCTAAATCATGAAGAATGTTAGGCAGCCAGGTGTGGTACGCACCTGTGATCCCACTACTGGGAAGGCTGACACAGGAGGATCAGGGGTTCAAGGCCAGCCTCAGCATCTTAGGGAGGCCCTCAGTAACTTAGCAAGATCCTGTTTCAAAATTAAAAATAAAAAAAAGGTTGAGGGTGTAGCTTGGAGGTAGAATGGCCCTGAGTTCAATTCCCAGTACAAAAAAAAAAAAAAAAAAAGATTTAGACAAAATTATAGGAACATGTCTATATTATATACACATATAAATATACATACATATGTTATATACACATATAA
Organism: Graphiurus murinus; assembly: GCA_004027655.1. Taxonomy (NCBI): domain Eukaryota; kingdom Metazoa; phylum Chordata; class Mammalia; order Rodentia; family Gliridae; genus Graphiurus; species Graphiurus murinus. Next base: position 13,698 of record PVLC010026129.1, on the reverse strand, counting down.
ACTATCACTTCATTAATTCTATTTCATTGAAAGTCAGGATTCAGTGGCAGCGAGACTAGCCACAGGGTTAGAAAGTTCTGTTCTAACTCTGGCTTTATCCTGTTTGAAAAATGAGGTGGAAGACTAGGTCATCTTTAAAACCCAGGTCTGTGGCATATTACTCTCAGGTAAAGTTTTCACTCACTGGTTTTAGGCCAACTTGGGTAAACTATTGGAAACATTCAAATGTACTCCCTGTAATAGAATCTCCTCTTACTGGTATTACAGAATAAGTGATGTTTGGCAATTTAACTCAATGGTTTCCTTGGGATAAGTTCTTCCTAGTCCTCTAAAATAATGATTACTCAATAAAAACATACCTCTTCACTTTATTTGGGAAGGAGTTTTGATCACAGAAATTACACCATAGTTATCATTCAAATTATACTAACCATGTTTATGAAACTAGTCTAATATTTTCTTTGAGATACTATTGTTATATAAAGAATTACATAATAAAACCTATTAGTGCAAACAGTGTTACTCCCTAGAAGTCCTCTTAGCTAATGGGTCAAAACTTTTCTCCAACAGAAAATTACAGAAATAATAGGTAGCTAAGTTTCAGTGTTTTTAGTTTTACTGTATTTTATTTACCCCCAAGTACTAGCATTAATGAGTCCCTGGATCCAAGAGGAAGTCGTAGTGTACTAAAGCTGGAGAATCCAGGTCTGGCCCAGCCTCGCTCTGCCTGTGAGAGGCAGAAGCTCTCGAAGGTCGCATGAGTGACCCAGGCCTTCTGGCTCTGGCTCATTTCCCTCCATGCTGCTGCCTCAGAAGCAAGGGCCTGGGTGATCAGCAGATCCCGTCGAGGTGTGGAAGACCAGAGTTCTTAAGTCTGGAGTTGTCCTGAAGAGCTCTCTGTGGAGCCAGGAGCATGGACAGAGCTGGGCAGAGCTGGTGGTGGCGTAGGACGGGGACCTTGTCTACATGGTCTCTAGCGTAGCCCCGGCACTTGTGCTTGTGCTCAGCGAGTGTTTGTTGATGGCAGGAACATACACATGCCCTCTCACTGGTGGAAAAGTCAGAATGGTTTCCTTCTTTCTCAAGGTCCTCGAACATGTGCCCTTGCTGCTGTATATCTTGGCAGCGAAAACACTGATTCTCTGCCTGGCATTTGCGGGAGTGAAAATATGCCAAAGAAAGAGATTGGAAGCAAAGGAGCAGAAGCTGGAGGCTGAAAAGAAGAGGCAATCAGAGAAGAAAGATAACTGAAGGGAAATGGAAGGTATTCGGGCTCTGCAAATGCAAAATAGTCAGTGGATTAGTGCAGGGCGATCAGGGGTGTGATGGTTCTGAGAACTCCACGTCCCCCACGGCCCTGCAGGGCTGTGATGAGGACACATGGGCCCAGCTGCCCTCCATGGGAGAACTGCTCCAGATAAGGGGCGGTGTGCAGAGCTGGACCCTTGGCTCTGTCTGCTGCTGAGCCACAGAGCACTGGGATTAGTCCTCTCTGCTCTAAACCTACAGTGGTTCTGTGTGTGTGTGTGTGTGTGTGTGTGTGTGTGTGTGTGTGTGTGCTGGGAGGTGTGAACATTGGGAGTGATCAGGAGAATGTAATGACAGCTATGGACCTTCTTCCCAGAGAAACCCATGTGCTCAAAATACCTATGATTGTGCATTAACTTGCTGACATAAGTGGGGGTGGGGGAGGGGGAGGGGGAGAGAGAGGCTCACAGGTCATCTGAAACCCCAAGACTAAGGAACTGTGCCATTTTCAGGATAATGCTTAACTCACTCCTTAGAATGGCAAATAAGTTCCTTCCCAGTCTGTCCTTAACCCAGACCTCACTTGCCCCCTCTCCTGCCCACCCTGTGTGTTCCTGAAGGCATTCCTGGGCCGCAATGACTTCCATGCCTTGTTGGTGTCCTGGCCTAGAGGACCCGTCCTGACAGCCTCCTTCTCAGACAAGAGGGCTTCTTATAGTTGTAGCTGGCGCCTGTCACGGTGCACACTCGAGGGCCCAGAGCGCGTTTGTGGGGCTCAGGACTCCAGGCCCCTGGACACTGTTATTAGCCCTGACACAGATTTAACATATGACCATTAGTGATTTCTGGCGTTCTTGATCCAATTTCTTCATTTATCAGGTTGAATTCTGTGCTTCTCTAAAAATGAGAATATTCACACTTGGTGAGCAGAGATTCTAGATCCGTGGTTCCACAATGTGCCTAAGGATCGTAACTGCCAGGGGTGTTGAGAACACAGCTTCTCAGGCTGTAGCCTCAGAAGAGTCCTTTGTGCCCATGGCTCCCTCTGGGGACCTGTTCTTTTGAAAACCCCTTAGGTGACTCTTACTAGTCCTCTCAAGAGCATGTTGGTGCAGGAACCACCAGGCTAGGTGGCTGCAAAGCCTGCTCAGTCAGATTTTTGTGCTTCTGAAAGCAAGTATTCCTGTTCAGCACTTCAGGATTGTGGAAGGTAAAAGCAGGCTTATTCGTAATAGTAGCACTACTTGTTGAATTAGTCTGTGCTGGGCATTTTGCTAAATGTTTTACACAGTCCTCCCGACAACTCTCTGAGGTGTCCGGTTGAAAGAATGGCTCACGCAGAACATGATGAACAGCGGAAGCAGGAACTGAATCCCAGCCGAACACATTCAACTGCTGTGCCCACCCCGAGCTGCCTCTCCTCCCCACATGTGTGAAAGTGAGCTTGTAGGACACGGCACTCTCTGTCCCCCACCCCCTCCAGCACCTGCCACCCCTCGCTGGTCTGCAGTGATCAACAGGCTTTTGCCAGGCAAAGAAGTTACTGTCGTGGAATCTTGCTTTAAAGAAATGTTGTACTGACTGAAACTCAGCAGTGGACTCTAGGGTCACAGAAGAGGAAATGCTTAGAAATTAAACAGGATGAGGGAAGGGAGTCGTAATTGAGATGTTGATTGGGTTGATAGTTCAGACAGTCATCTTTTTGTGAGTTAAACTGAGAGGCAGGTGGAGAGATTAGGTGTGAGATCATAAACACCTCTTCCCTCCCACTGACTTCTCCAGAGACGAGGAATCAGGGAGAGAAGGATGGCTGCTTGTCAGACTCCAGCCTTTCTTTAAACAAAAAGGATTTGCAGATAGAAGGGAAACTGTGTAAAAATACATTCATTAACAGATAAACTTGGATGGCTTTCGTGTGTTCAATGAATGCTCAGGCATAGGGTTGATGTGAGCAAGTCAAACACTGGCTCCGGTTTTATCAAACATTCCTTTGGTCTTCCTTTCTAGATTTTGCTTTGTGTCAGCTTGGGTGGACTCCAGCTGAGAAAAAAGAAGAAAGACTTAATTATGCATGAGGTTATGTCAGAGGATAAACTCCCAACCTATACCTTTAACTTAAAATAGTGTGAATTTTATAGACTTTTAAACCAGTATTTTGTTTACCAAAATAAAATACCTTCATTAAAAAAAAGTCTGAATCTGGTCTTTGAAATATGTTAAAAGTTTGTATCTCTCTCTCTCTCTCTCTCTCTCTCTCTCTCTCTCTC
>PVLC010026129.1:0-10083 GCA_004027655.1 Graphiurus murinus | reverse complement strand
CCCCTTCCCCAGCACTAGAATATGTTGAAAGTTTGTGTATGTGTATGTGTGTCTCTTTCTCTCTCTCGCCACACAAGTAGCACCTCCTGTGGGGGATGGGCCCCCGGGCAGTGGAAGCCCGGGCCAGCTAACCCCCAGCCCCTGCCGCCCTCGTGCACACCCCTACAAGTGCGCTTTGCTTCACTGTGGTGTTTCCACTGTTGGGGGGAGGGTTGGCCCCTGTGCTGGCCAGAGCATCCCCGTGGGGAAGACTTGCAGGGTGAGCGTCCTGGGCCATGATGGAGCCCGAGTCTATGAAGAACTCACTTCCCGAATCCTGTCCTGAAAGAACAAGAGGAGCCTGGGGCGAGCTTTGTCCTCCGCCCCCCACCCTGGTTTGCTTGTTGGGATGAAGGGAGGGGCATCCAGAGAAGACTCCTATTTGGGAGAAGGGCAATTGTGAGCTTTTTTATTCAGCATTGAACAGACTGAGACCTCTATTAAAAAGGTTTGGGCTCTCTTCTCTCCAGGATACCAGAGCAGATGGGGAGCAGGGAAGCAGTAACCAGAGCCATACCTACGGGGGAGCGCTTGGTCTTGTGGATGACCACGGGGAAGATCTGAACGAGTGTATATTCTCAGATGTCTGCCCTAGCCGGGCCCAGTTGGGTAGAATGTGAGCTAAGGGAATTATATCTCTCTTTAATTTTGCTGTGATTGCTGGATACTCCGAATCAAAAGGTCTATGTACAGAATGGACCTGAGGCTGCAAGTCGCAAATCCTCAAAAGAGGACTTTCACTTAACCTCCTACCTCGGCCCGTGTAGGAAGCTGCTCCAGCCTTTGCTTGGGAGTGCTGGCAGCCTCCATTCCCTGCTGCGGCCTGGGGACCTGCTGGGGCAGAGGTGTCCACCCAGATGGGACCCCAAACTGACCTACCTCCTGCCCCTCTGCGGCCTGGCAGGTGGTCTCACCCTCTGCTCCAGGGCCCTGGCCTCTGCTCGCTGCCCATGCTGCAGGGCTGGAGCATCACCTGCGCCCAGCATGCCCGGCCTGAGACCCGCACCCGGCACGTTTCCTTCAGCACTATCCACCACGAGCCTCCTACATCCAAGTGGTTGAGGTTCTGATGGCTTTTCATAGGGGACCAAAGTCGGCTTGAGCAATAGATATTTGTGTTTATTTTAAACACAGGTGACTTTCCAGGCATTGGGATTTAAATCTCAGCTTTGGAATTTGTGAAATATTTGTCCATCTTCTTGGAAAACTTAGTAGACGATGACCTAGGGGGTCATACTAAACCACCGACAGGACAGGAACCAGGGCTTTTCTGTAAACAGCTTTGGGGTTTTGCTTTCAGTTACTTTTCCTGTACCCTCTTCTACCACTAGGGGGAGATGATTAATCACGCATTGGAGTTCCGGGCATTGCATTCCACATGTAAATGAAGTCGGACACTCCTGGTTTGCTTTAAAGTCATTGGTTGGATGCACGCAGGCATGGCTGGGTGCAGTGGGGAGAGGGGGTGGTAAAGCCCACAGCCAGGACCCTCATCAGGACTGCAGCCATACAGCAGCTCTCTGGACCACACCTGAGCATACATAAGAAATAAAGAGCTGAAAGATGTCTCAAAGAGTATAAGCTGAAACCCACGTTCTCTGCCCATAGAGGTCCCCAGGATCCTTCATGCAGATCCCACTTAATCTTACAACACACGTCTGAGCACATCTATTTGATTTGCAACGCATTAGAAGTAGAAAGGAAGAAAGGCTGTGGGGGTAGAAATACCTTCAGGCAAGAGAGACAAGCCGACCAGGCCTGAGAACTCGTGATCTCCACGTGCCAGCCCCACACTGGCACACCCACGTGACCTGTTACGTCTATGATGATGGCCTCAGAAAAAAGCAGCTAGATCATTCCACATACTCTGCTCGATGAGGCAAAGATGCATATCACACGTATCAGAAACCAGATAATCTGGGATTCCTCAAAAGGGGTTACTGCTCCCCAAACCGCCCTGAAATTCTCATGTATAGGGCAACACAGATGTCTAAATGGCCCATTTCTAAAGATTTCAGATGCATGGGGCTTTATAGAACTGTGTCTCCTCTTCGCAGGATGACATGAACATTCTAGAGTTTTGTTTAGCAGCTCACTCTGGGCCGAGCCCTTGGGCGCGGAGATGAGAGGCGCCCAGCCCTGACCCTGGGTGCTGACTCCTGCTCCCCTGCCAGAAACACATGAATGATCACGATGGGAGGGATTTCTTCCTGCCATGCAGACACTAGCGCCTTGGTGTAGGTCTCCTCTGTGTCGGAGTGCAGCCAGGACTAAAGCCAGAGGAACAGCACCCGGAGAGTGGAGAAGGAGAGGGGATCCTGGACTGGTCCAGAGCCACTGCGTCATCCTCTGTGGGACAGAGGCCGGAGGTGTGGTTGAACATCCCCAGGTCGCCTGCTGCTGGAGTGCTCCTTGCCCCTCCCTCTCAGGTGCACCCCTTAAATGTGGTCAGAGGGAGACGAGCAGTAGGGAGCTGGGGAGGAGCCACCCACAGGGGTTGCATGAGCCTCAGAGGAGACTGACCCGAGCGTCGAGCTCCATCCATGAGCTTCCTACATCTGTCCTCACCACAGCCCCCCACAGGGTCACGTTGGCATCACCCCCTTCTCACAAATCAGGAAACTGAAGCAGACGGAGGTTCATCACCCTGTCTAGAGGTCCCCAGCTGGTGAGAGGTGGAGACAGGATTAGGCCTGGGCGACCAGCTCTGGTGCTTGTTCCTTTCACTGCTGTGAACCAAATACCAGGAGAACAGGCAAGAGTCATGGCACATTGAAGTCTGGGTCATAAAATCTTCAACATGACAGCATCAGTGACACAGTAGGGACCAAGGCCAGGCTGCGGTGAGCTGAGGTGAGAAAGAAACAGTGCCGAGTTTCCATTAGTGTGAGCACGTGCGTGCGTGTGTGTGTGTCCTGCACACCTCCCTTCTGTCAAGTAGAATGAGCGCTCCCATTGGGCAATGGCAGAACAGCGGGTTGTGTAGGCGGGCTCAAGGAAACAAAATAATAGGGGAATAAGCCGATTGGTCAACACCAGGGAAGTTTTCTTGTAAAGGTTAAAGCAGAGGGGTCTTGCTTGTTACACTGATTCAAGGAGACTGGAGTCAGAGTCGCCTGTTTTCCGGAGAAACTGGTCTGGAGATCTACCTTAAATTCTCGGCTGAGCGTTGTGATATTTAGTCCGAGTGACTTCTTTTGGGCTTGGTCTGGTCTGTGGGGACCCAGTCTGGGAACGCAGTCTAAAGCAATGGCTTCCCATCGCTTTTAACACTGAGTAAGTGCGGAGAGCAGGCTGTGAGTTACTCCGTTTTGTAAAGCAGTAGTCTGCCTCGAGGTGTTCCATTTTGAGTACAAGTGTCGAGATAGAGTGACTCTAAGCCTTATTCACACAAGTAAACCACCACCATCTGCCCTAGGACAGCCATAAGGCACAAATTGGTAAGCGACTTATTTGTGCAAAGTATCAGGAGCCCATGGGCACGGGGACATCCTGATCTACTTATCAAAGAAATGAGGAGTACCTGGACACGTTGGCGTTCCAGATCATGTCAGCAACACCAGATACGGGAGCTCATCCGCCTCACCACATGTAACCCCCTCACCTGAGACCACGGAAGGTGGACACACCCGAGACTGGACCTGGAAGCCCCCGTGACCCCATCACCTGGCCACTCCTCACTGAGTCTTGCCCAGGAAAATCACCACATGACAAACCCCAGCTTCAGCTCAGCATGAATTCTCCTGTCCATGACGATGCATGTCCCATGCAGAGGTGACACCGCACACTGGCTCTTCAAACTGACAAGACAGCTCTGCATGCAGAAGTGGTTCCTTAAAAAAAAAAACAAACTCTTATCTGACCACCTATAGTGACTCTTGGCATGTGTATCACTCTCTGCCTTGGCTCTTGGCAAAGCCTCCTGAACCCCTGTGGCCACCTTAACCCAAGTAAGATGTTACGGATATTAGAAATGGGGGTTGGAATAAAAGGACTTGTGGTCGTCTGGTCTGTGCCTTCTGAGTGACCCTTGAGTACTCAGTGACTAGCAACTGACGAAAGTGGTGACACTTGTGAACTTTTGCTATTCCATCAGTGCTGACATTGGCAAGACACAAACGTGTTTGGTCTCTGTGAATGGCGTAGCTTGCCCACCACACTAAGCCACTGATGAGGTGCACCTGGGCACGCCTCTGCCTGGGCTGGTCCTCTAGTCCCCTTGTGCTCCCTGGGATGGAATCCCCACTGTCCCTCTGTCCCTGGCTCCAGTGCCATCACCCCCGACTCCCCAGCGGCAGGGCTCTGAGCCATCTGCCCAAGCCCCTCACATCTCACCCACGGAGAGGCACTGAGACTGTGACCACCCTGAGGGGCCAGGCTTACGTTCCGTGGTTCCCCTGGCCCTGGCACATGGAAGGTACTGGGATGTGTGATGAGTGTGTGACTGTTCCCCCCAAAGGAGGGGGCGCAGGGAGCATGGCCGAGACTGCTAACTGCCTATCTTGACGTGCCTTCTCCTTCTCCCTGGTAATAATCCTGATTTCTATGTGACCATATTGCCGGCTGTATTTAGGTGTTGTGTTGAGACTTCCTGGAAGGCTGGAAGGGACGAGATGAGCCCTCTGTCCTCCCCTTCTCCATTACTGCCTGGAATGCTAATGCAATGGCTTGTGCAGCAGCGATTTTGGGCTCCATGACTAGGTGACTTTGAGGCCCAAGCCAAGTCTAGGACAATGGAGTTAAAGAGACAGGATCCTGGCTCTTGATGACCATGGTCCATCATGTCACCCCTGAACTGCCACCTTAGCACTTCTTGGTTTTGGTGTTGGGGATGAGGTACCTTCTATTTTGTGAGATGTCTATGGATTACACATAGTCCAACATAATCTTAGCTGGCATTTGGAATCAGAGATGGGTCTGAGGGCTTCCTGATAGGAAGATTTGGATTCTGGCTCTGAGCCTCCTGTCACTGCTGCTGTGTATGTGTCCGGGTGAGTCAGTTACCAGCCCAGACATGCCCTTTTATCATAAAATGGTCCTCAATGGTCACTGCCCTGCCTACCATATGTGGTAGACGTCTGAACTGAATGAGGTTAAGTATGTGGAAGACACGTGGCAAAACCATCACACACAGAAGGAACGTGTAGCACCTGGGTGGGCGCCTGGGCCCCTGGTTGGCCAGGCAGGACTCTGTCCGTCCCATTGGATTGAGCCAATGGCTAATAGACTCCGTGTGGTTATTTACCTCTGGGCTTGTTCTAGCACTATTTGCAAATACATCATCTCCTCAGGACTCATCTTGGTGCATGGGAAGGGAATGGGGATGTGGTTGTTGGTGATGGCACAAGCCAGAGGGGATGGAAAGTTCCCCCAGCTACCAACATCTGAGGACTTGTCTACAGATGTGTGACTCAATTCTGCCTTGCTGTGTGTGTCTTACTGTCACCCACTGTTAATTTCATAGTGAACTAAACGTGGCTGTTCCCAAAGAGATTCTGGGCTGCATTCACCAGCTTCCCTGTCCCACCCCCACCTGAAGAAACCTCTTACTATTAATTCCCTAACCTATTGCAGATGGTCTTAAAAGAAATGCCAGAGAATAAAGTTCCTTTTGATCAAAGTATCTTAAGATGTGTCTACCCTTACATCCTGGTGATAAAAAGAAGCAAAAAAAAAAAAAATTTTTTTTTTTTTCTCAAAGAGTGAAAAGGAAATGAGGTCAACGACATTGGGTCTAATTGTGGGTACATTTACTTGGACCTCAGCCTGGATTCTAATAATATGAGCTTCGGTTTTTTGAGCACTCAGGAGGGGCCAGACACAATGATGGCACATGTGACACCATTTAAAAGCCCTCAACCTATTTTGCTAATGAGTTCATTGAGCCTCGGGGAAGTAACTTGTTCCAAAGTATCATCGCTAATAAGCTGCAAACTTGAGATCCCAACTAGGTGAAATCAGTTCCCAAGGCCCAGCGTACGTTCTGCTGGAAGTTTCCATGCTTAGTAAACACTGACATTTCTTGATTACAAATGCAATCTTACATAACTGAATTGCATATTAAAGGTGGCCCTTTTGATCTCTCCGGTTATACTGATGTTCTCTTTCTTCCACTTGCTTTACTAATGATTAAACAAGGCCTCAAAGGGATGGAACTCTAAACCCAGTTTACGAAGTTGTTTTGATTTTCAAACAAAAATAGCTCCTGTTGGTTTATCTTATCCATCTGATCATCTAAAAACATCTTATTATTTTTTCTCATTGCACATTAATATCTCTTTAAAAGATTATTTTGCATTAAAATGCACTTGTGTTGTGGTATCCAGCTAGAGGTGGTCATTTTTGCAGGAAATGTCGAGTTTGACGTCACCGTCAATAACCAAGCTCAGCACGGTGGTTAGGAGCCTGGGCTTGAGCATCTGACACCCCCCGTGACTTGCTCGTGTCTCAGCTTCCTCCTCTGAAAAATAGGGCCAGTGATAGCACCTACCTGGTAGGGTCACTAGGATTCAATGGGCTTCTCACTTTTACAAGTAGCAACGGGAGGTTTGGGAACAGAACCCAAACCTTCCTATCAGGAAGCCCTCAGACCCATCTTGAACTGGCTCCATACGGAGTATTAGTGTTCATTACCCAGAACTCTGGGTGGGTGTGTCATAAGTGTGATGTAGGGGCCAAACCCACTTGTATCCCACACTCGGGCCACTTACACTTGGACTTGCGCAGGATCAACACACTGAAGTGACCAAGGAAGTCTGAATATTATTCCTTCCTCTCAAGGAACTTAAATCCTCCAAACATCTGTGAAATGATAGAGAAAAAGACCACACAAACACACTACACAGTAAGCGCTGTTTCACCAGTAAGAATTGCAGTATTTCTATTGGTAAAATAAGACTTTCATTTAGCAGCTGTGGTTTGACTTAATAATGATCCCTGAACGGATCTGGGTCCTAATTCCTGGATAACATTTGTTCTTTTATATGGAAAAAGAACTTTTGCATATGCGATCAAATTAAGGATTTTAGGGTGTGAAGATGATTTCAAACCATACACATGGGCCCTGAATACAAAGACAAGAGTAAGAGCAGCTAGGTGTAGTGGTGCATACCTTTAATCCCAGTATTTGGGAGACTGACAGGAGGATCGTAGGTTCGAGGCCAGCCTCAGCAACTTAGTGAGACCCTTTTTCCAAATAAAAAATAAAAAGGGCTGGGGGTGTAGCTTGGAGATAAAATGACCCTGGATTCAATCCCCACTTAAAAAAAAATAGCAGTAAGAGCAAAGCAGAGGGAGATTTGACCTATGAAAGAAAGTAATGAGACCACCAGCCAAGAAATGCAGCAGGCCGCCACCAGAAGCAGGAAGAGGAGAGGAACATTTTCTCCTAGAGCCTTCATAGGGAGTGTGCCCTTCTAATGCTTTGATTTCAGCTCATTGGAATTGATTTCTGACGTCTTAGACCCCAGAATGGGGAAGAATACATCTCTATTGTTTTCAGCCACCAAGTTTGTGGTCATTTGTTACAGCAGCCACAGGAAACTGATACAGCAACACTGGCTCCAAAGTAGGACCCGCAGCGACTGCAATCTCCATGGTTCTGAGCAGTTGACTGGTTTGGGCGTGATTCAGCCCCAGATAAAATGTATGCTAGGATTCCTTTTTTTTTTTTTTTTTTAACAACACAAGGCTGTAGAAGTCTACCACTTAGTTGCCAAAAAGCATCAAATATCTATTTTCATCTGACAAACTCTTTGTGAATAATACTGAGAGGCTCAAGAGGAAAACACAAGTAAAGAATATGATGCTTTTTGTACTTTGCTATCAGGACTAGTCTCAGGGGTGTGTGTGGTGTGTGTGTGGTGCTGGGGATTGAACCCTGGGGCATTCTACCTCCCAGCTACACCCCCAGTCCTCTTTTATTTTTTTTTATTTGGGAACAGGGTCTCGCTAAGTTGCTGAGAGCCTTGCTGAGTTGCTGAGGCTGGCTTTAAACCTGAGATCCTCCTGTCTCAGACTCCCAATCGCAATCTTATATATAGTTAAGTCCACTGGAAATTGAATAGAAATTTTCCTAAATTATTTTAAATAGTTTATTTTTATCTTTTAGGATCATAGCAAAATGGGGGGGGGGGCACAGAGTTTCCATACCCCTGCCCCATTCATTATCCTCTGTGTTATTTTTTTTTTAACACACCTTAGGATGGTTACCTTTATTGCAAAATTACTGCTTGGATATATATAAACAAGAGTGAATTTTATGATGTGTTTAATAGAGGTCAAGATTTTTTTCTGTAATTGTGAAACATGCAACCACAAATTCTCACTACCCACCCCAGCAGCAGCCCCAATTTGAACAGAGCGGTATTGTCCCAACTGTAGGTACTCAGCACAGAGTCCTGAGATGCAGCCCCATGCAAAGTCTAACGACCTCTTGCTGGGATGCGGAGTTGGATGGGAGATTGCTTAGAAAAGTGGGTTCCACGGACCCCCATTCACCCAGCTCTCCACCCAAGTCCCACGGAACCATCACTGTCACCTCTACCCAGCTCCCTTATTGGGATCACGACTTGCCTTGGAGGTGTGCACCTCCTGGGATGCCTCTCACATGCCCTCCACCACCTTGCTGGTGAGGAAGGCAGGCCGATAAGAGGGAAGCTTCTCGCTTGCCCACTGTCTGGCTCGTGTCTCCTGCGGCTGACACATAGCTTTCCATGGGCTATTTTGGTGAGCTGACACTAGTTGGTACACTACTTAATTTAAATGCTTTTGCCATCGCACACTTGGTTTTCTCTTTTTCTCTAAATTTTGACCACACATCCATTAACCCTGCCCACCCTCACTCCCCACGCCCTGCTTTGGGATAGGTTGGTCCTAATCCTCCCATTGGCAAAGGTTCTCCAGGTGGCCTTAACCAGGTCAGAGTTGAGACCCCTAATTTACCAATGAGCTTTAATGAGGTCTCCAGCAAACTCAGGACTTTGCTGACATCCTTAGGAACTTTTCAGTCCTCACAGCACCCTTCGAGGTCACTACGGAGGCAGGGATAGTGTGGTGACAGGGGTCCAGAATCAAGGTCCTTGGTGGTAAAGTCCCTGCATTTAGCAGTTTCGCTGCTCCTGGGAGGAACTGCCCTTAAGAAAATTTCCCCAGGTAGTAATTTTCCCATCTCCGTACTTTGTTAGTTAGGGTTTTCCACTTGGTTGAGTTTATCTTTTCAATTCCCTTGCTAATCAAATCGCTGAGCAGTATATACTGGTAGGCATAGACACTGTCGATGGACTGCAGAGAGAACTCTTTCTTGTTATTGATGATGAACCATTTCAGGGAAGACCAGGCTGAGTCCAGAGGGTTCAGGTAATTGCAAAGGAAAGGCAGACAGAGTAGTTCATGACCATGGGACTTGGCCACCTCCGGGCAACACACGATGCTTGTTAAGTTAATGGCCGTCGGGACGTAGGTCTGGGTTTCAGCCTCTGTGTCTTCATCTGGCCTTGTCTCCTCCTGCTGCGGTCTCCCTTTGATCACGATGGCACACTTGCCATAGGTCTTCTTCACCACATCACAAAACTCCAAGAAGGGGCTATCCTCTTGTTTGACACACAGCTCATCTCGTAGGGTCACCCGATATTTCCAAGGCACCCATCCTCGGCTACCGCCACCATGCACAATACACCAGGTTGGAGACTGCGTGTCATGTTTACTGCTGAACTCTTCCCCAGTTACAAGACTCTCTGGGATATCAGTTTCCCCCAAATACACGGTCTTAAATCCATCGTACTGCAGCATTCTCAGGGTTTGCAAATATTGGAGGCACCGCTTCCTCCTGATGCTGTCAAACTGACTTCTGATAATGATGTTTTTGAAAAGAAGGTTTGCAAAGTGAGGCATGGTGGCTCTTCCTGTGCTTTGTATGTCTCCAGCTGGGGAGATCCGGCAGGTGTGGGCTGATGACGTCATAAAGGGCTTTCTGACAGCTGGGCTAGTCCTGTGGCTACACTTCAGATTCAAAGCATCATGGGGCACGTGCTCAGAACAACTTCC
>PVLC010026128.1:0-22998 GCA_004027655.1 Graphiurus murinus | reverse complement strand
CCTCCCGAATGCTGGGATTACAAGCGTGCGCCACCACGCCCGGCTCTAACAGGCTTTTTTAAATCATGGGTAAAAAATTCCAAACCTATGCTATAGCTGTGAGGATATATGTCTCATATAGGCTTAGGGTACTAATTTATGTTAAATATGTGACTAAGAAACTCCAAACTGGAAAATTAATATACATTGGGTCAGCTGGGCGTGGTGGCGCACGCTTGTAATCCCAGCATTCGGGAGGCTGAGACCGGAGGATCCGGGTTCTCGGCCAGCCTCAGCTACCTAGTGAGGCACTCCACAACTTAGTGAGACTCGGTTTCAAAATAAAGAATAAAAAATAGGGCTGGGGGTATAGCTCGGAGGTAGAATGCCCCTGAGTTCAATCCCCAGTACTGCAAAAAAAAAAAAAAAAAAAATACACATTGGGCCAAAAATATTCCCGGGAATCCTAGAAGCAAAACATACATTGCAGCTAAAAGAAGGACAAAAGAAAAATTCAACCTCTGGGGTAGAGGCAGGAAAATTTCTTTTCCAAAACATTCTACCTTTACCAACTTTTAATAAATAGAGATCTTTTACTCTTAGGAGAGGGGCAGGAAACTCCTGCTTAAGACCAACTATAGCTAGAAGGCAAACTCTGGCTGTCATAGGAAGGAGGGGCAAGTCTGAAAAAGTTCTACCCCTGTAGTCCTTGTACCAGAGTCTAAGACTGATTATGAAGTAGAATAACAGGAAACACCCTGCCCTCAGCATAAGCCTGACACAGAGTACTGAGCAACTACAATTTACCTCTAGCAAAAAAGCAAATAGAAAGGGACTCCCTCTATGGTAAGGACATTTAGGAGTGGTTCAAAACTGGAGATAAAACTCTTAACACTGAGAAAAATACTCCAGAACCTCACCCTCCCTACTCTAAGTTTGGGCCCATGACAAGACCAATTTGAAATTTCTTATCTCCTGAACATAAGTTACAAAAGCAACAACAAAACCCAGACCCAGCTCTTCTCATGACAGGGCTGACTCAAACCCCTGCACTAATGGGATGTATGTGTGATAGAGGCATGCCACTTTCCACTCTTTCCAGGAGTAAATGTCACCAAGCTCAGTCTCTAGCATTAGACACACAACATCTGTCATTTAGTCAAAGACTACAAGAAACTTATATAAGAGGGAAAAAAAACCCAACCCAAGACATTTTCAAGAGAGAAAGAAACCAATGGAAACAGACTCAGAGATGACACAAATGTTGGAAATATCAGACAGGAATTTTTAAAATGTTAAAATAGTGGAAAAGATGGGCACCTATAAAGAGATTATCTGTAGTAGAAAAAAAGTAAAGTATAAACAAGAATAAAATGAAAATACTAATTATTATAGTTTTAACTTGAGGAAAAGGTTAGTAGAATTTACCAAGAAAATGTTAGTAGAAATTCAAAAAGAGTGGTGAGAGGTAAAAAGCAGAACAGAGCTTCCTTCCAAAGCTCTGGAAATACATATAAAACAGACACGGGACCCCAGAAAGAGGAAAAGAAGATGAGATAGATCTAAAAAACTCAGAGAACCTTGGTCAAGATAAATACCAAGAAGAAAACACACACACATAAAACTGTAAAAAACAAACTAACTAAAGATAGAGAAAATTTGAAGGTTGCCAGAAGGGAAAAGGACATTTTACATAAAGAAAAACAAAAATAAGACTTAGAGTAGACATCTCATCAGATGCTGCAAGCCAGAAGCACAGGAATGACATTTTATTTTATTATTTTATCATTTGTTTGTTTACTTATTTATTCATACTTAAAGTTGAACCCAGAGGCATTCTATTTCTGAGCTATTCCCAGTTCTATTTTATTTTTTATTTTGAAACAGGGTCTTGCTAAGTTGATGAAGCTGGCCTCAAACCTGTGATCCTCCTGTCTCAGCCTCCTGAGTACTGGGATCACAGGTGTGTGTCACCATACCGGGCAGGAACAACAAACAAAACAAACAAGCAAGGAAAGAAATCAAATAATCAACCCAGAATTCTAAAGACAGCAAAAAAATCTTTCAAAATGAAGATGAAATAATTTTAATGCTAAATGAATTACCTGCCATCAGATCTATTCCTCGGATCCATTAAATGTCATTCTTTAAGCAGAAGAAATATGAAATGAGACAAACACAAGAAATGGAAAGGTCCAAAAATGGGTGAAAAATGAAGGTAAATATAAAAGGATCTTTCTCTTATATTTAAAAGATATATTAATATCTCAGGCAAAATAAGTAATAATATATTTTGGTATTTGTGGCATATGAAAAAGTAAAAAATACAATAACAGCACAATAGCTAGGAAAGAGATATTGGAATTACACTGTTGACTCATATACTATATGTCTAGGAGGGTTAATTTTGGTTTGGTTTTGCAATGTTGGGGACTGAATTGGTGACCTTGCACATGCCATGTAAGTGTTCTAACACTGAGCTTTATCTCCAGCCTGTATATGTACAGTAGTATGAAATTACTAAAGGTGTTCAGTAATAAATTAAAGATGGGTACTGTAAACACTAGAGCAGATACTAAAATTGGGAGTAGATAACCAATTAACCAAGAGTGGAGAAAAATAGAATCATAAAAATAATCAATCAATCTAACTCTGAGTAGAAAAAGAAGATAAAAGCAACAAGAGAAGATGGGTTGATGGATTGATACAGAGATGGATAGATAACGATGGATAGATAACTGATTAAGTAGCAAGTAAAATAAAATGGTAATTGCAGAATCTAGGAGGTGTCAGCTATACTGGTAAAATTCTTTCAACTTTTATGTATGCTTGAAATATTCAAATAAAAAATAGACAAATTAAAACTTTATATTCCTTACCAACGCCTAGAGTTATTAACAATCACTCCATTATCTATGGAGAATGTATCTGTTGGTAACCCAGCAATATTCCAAGCTCTAATTTTTACTGGATCGCCCAAGGTCTTACTCAATGAGAATTCTTCTGAACATGGGATTTTTTTATCCTGTAAGAAATAAGCAAATATCTGATGTTTTCTTTCTTTCTTTTTTTAATTGGTACATTGTAATCATACATCTTTGTTAGGTACAAGCTGGTAAAGCCATACATGCACACATCTCTCATTTAATCCTTCTCCAATTCCTGCCCCACATCCTCCTCCTCCCTCCTTCTCAAGTTCAGTTTCTTTCATCTTTCTTTCTTTTTTTTTTTTTTTTTTGTGGTACTGGGGATTGAACCCAGGGGCATTCTACCTCCGAGGTACACCCTCAGTCCTATTTTTTATTCTTTATTTTGAAACAGGGTCTCACTAAGTTTCAGAGGACCTCACTAAGTAGCTGAGGCTCAGTTTCTTTCATCTTTCTAATTAAAAAATATTTTAAAAATTACAATATTGGTTTAAAAGCCGTTCGGTATTATGTAATAACTCTAAGGACCATGAAAAAAAAAAAAAAAAAAAAAAACAAACACTGAATAAAAGGAACTTTGGAAGTATTTTACTGATCAAAGAAACAGAAAAAGAAGATCCATATTTTTAGTTATTTCTTCCTTACTCTGTCCCCATTATCATCCTTTCTCCTAATATATCCCAAAACATACTTTGAATGTTCTAAAACAAAAGTTACTAAATATAAAATTAGTACCTTGCACAACATGCTCCAATCTTTTGTACAGGTATGCCGAAAGCCAGAAGTAAAAGCACCAAGATAGGCTATTACTCCTGCTGATACTAAGACATCACCAGTTAAATTTTCGTATGTTATCTGAAGGTCATCTGCAGCTTGAGCCCATCTGTGTGAGCAACCAAAGGCAAAGTGGATCACAACAGTGAGTGACAGAAGAGTTTTGGGAAGGGCAAAGGGCTTTAATCCAAATTCTACAGCAAAAAGCTACAAAATGTTGGGCACTTCTTAATGAGGAGGGATCCTATCTAGCTCTAATATACTATAATATATATATATATATACATATATATGATATAAATGACAATCTACCTTTCATTAGTAGGATATTAGGTATTTCTAGCTGGACTTGGCCCTTTAGAATAAGTAAAACAAAACAAAACACCAACATTTTGCCTAATAATTTTATCTAGTGGCCCTGTTATTTATTTCAGTACTTATTGTTAGACTGTAAAATGTAGAGACATTTGCAATTAATTACCAAAAATTTATATTTAAGCTATACAGAAGTTGACATACTATTTGCTAATGCTGGTATTTTTCCATTTAATGCAACTCTCACAATGAAAAAGTATATTCCAAGCTGAGCATGGTGGTACATGCCTGTAATCCCAGTACTCAGAAGGCTAAGACAGGATGATCACAAATTTGAGGCCAGCCTTGGTAACTTAGTGAGAATCTGTTTCAAAATAAAAAATAAAATAGGGCTGTGGGCATATCTCAGAGGCAGAACTCTTCTAGGTTCAATTCCCAGTGCCACAGACAAAAGAAGTATATTCTAAAACCATCTAACCTATACTACAAAACATTGTTAAAGATATATTACCTTATCATGATATTCATTGAACAAACATAATTAATAAATAAATAGCTGGCTGTCCAGTCCAAATACATGGATTTGCATAAAGCTAAATAGCTTTGTTAAATCAACCTAGTTGTATCTTCTTTGAAATAAATTTTAACCAAGTGAGTCATATATCCAATACTCACCCCAAACATTTTACTAAAGAAAATTTTGAACATACATAAAATTGGAAATAACTGTATAACCCACAACCATATACCACTTAGAATAAAACATTTGAAAACAAGTTACAAACACTTACTTTCTGGGTATTGAACCCAGAGGCATTCTACCTTCGAGCTACACCCCCTGTTGGGGTCTTAGCCCCGCGGCCTGGAGAGACCTCGCCCCAAGATGGCGCCTGGCAGAGTGCCAGGAACAGCTGACTGCAGAATAACTATCAGGTGGTAACATCCTAGAGGAAGGCTGTGCCACATCAGAGCGCATGCACCAGCACGTCAGAGATCATGGCCCGAGAATGCTCCCAGGTTAGAGCTGTAGGGCCCTACGCAGGCACCTCATGGCTCAAGCCCTGATTGGCTCTAAGCCTACGCCCCCTTCTGGCCCCACGTTTTACTGCTTGGGTTGATAAGTAGCTCCTGTGTCCCTGGGAGAGGAAGAAAAGAAGAGAAAGGAGAAGGAGAAAGGAGGAGAAGGAGGGAAAAACAGCACACAATAAAAGAAGTTTGAACCAGCAATGCATGATTGTCGTCTCCTTGGGTCCTCGTGGGTGGGGGTCCAGCGCGGGAGACGATAACCCCCGGTTCTATTTTTTATCCTTTATTTTGGAACAGGGTCTCACTAAGTTGCAGAGAGCCTCACTAAGTAGCTGAGGTTGGCTGAGAACCCAGATCCTCCAGTCTCAGCCTCCCAAATACTGGGATTACAAGCATGCGCTACCATGCCCGGCTTTACAAACACTATCCTTAACATTGATATTCCTCTTTGGGAAGGCCTGTCAAGGGGCCTTGTAGAATGTCCCATATTCTCGACCAGTCATTAAAAAATAGGTAATAATTGCCAGGTGTGGTGGTGCACGCTTGTAATTCCAGCATTCGGGAGGCTGAGACCGGAGGATCCCGTTTCGCGGTCAGCCTCAGCTGCTTAGTGAGGCACTCCACAACTTAGTGAGACCCGGTTTCAAAATAAAGAATAAAAAAAAATAGGGCTGGGGATATAGCTCAGAGGTAGAATGCCCCCAGGTTCCATCCCCAG
Source organism: Graphiurus murinus (assembly GCA_004027655.1). Taxonomy (NCBI): domain Eukaryota; kingdom Metazoa; phylum Chordata; class Mammalia; order Rodentia; family Gliridae; genus Graphiurus; species Graphiurus murinus. The sequence goes on along the minus strand of PVLC010026128.1, from coordinate 17,259 downwards.
TACCGCAAAAAAAAAGGTAATAATTATAAAAAATACCCAAAGAAGGTCACACATTCAAGACTGACATACTTAAATCTTGTGTAAATGAATAGGAACCTGACCTTGATTTTTCTCCACCAAGTCCTCCAATTAATTTCGAGGCTCTTTCAAGTTTCTTAGCACAGAGTTCCACCTGATCTTCTAAAGCATGCTTTTCCTCTGTTTTCTCAAGAAATGTCTTTTGTAAATTTTCCAAATGATGTTCTACTTCTGCCAGTTCTGTTCTCTTCTGATTCAAAAGCTCCATTGTCACAGCTAAGGATTTCTGAGCTTCTGCTAAGCGAGCTTTCTTAGGAGCCACAACCTGTGTGGGAACAATATATGCCGATGTGATATGTACTATGTAATGCTGACATTCTATAATTCTTTTATAGATATTACGGATTAAAAAGGCATTTAATATAAATCACACAAAATAAAAATTTTGCCTTAGATCTTACATCATGTTTTCCATACCAAGTAAAAAAAAAACTATATATTTTATTAAATATATAAATCATTTGGACTAGTAAAATGTCACCTATAAAGTAACTTATTCTAGACTAAGGAAGTGTCATGTAAATAGCAAAAATATCACAATAATTAACAAAATGTTTGAAATAATGAGAAGTTACCGCTCAACCGAGAAACAGAAAAACATGCAATAGTAAGAAAAGGTGTTTAAAATACACAAATGTGAAGTCGGGCATGGTGGCGCATGCTCGTAATCCCAGTACTTGGGAGGCTGAGACAGGAGGATCTGGGTTATTGGCCAGTCTCAGCTACTTAGTGAGACCCTGTTCCAAAATAAAGAATAAAAAATAGGACTGGGGGTGTAGCTGTAGCACGGAGGTAGAACGCCCCTGGGTTCAATCCCCAGTACTGAAAAAACAAACAAACAAACAAACAAAAACCCACAAATGTGGTTTTGGTTTTGCTGCTTTTTAAATTTCCTTTTCAAGTCTGTGATCTTCTCAGGCAGCACAAGGTTTACTTCTGCCTTAGGGGGATTAAAACTGTAAAAATGGAAATACAAAGAAGGAAAGCTGCTGATACAAAGAATTGAGAAGAAGGTAGAAGAGAGCCTGTGCCACTTAGTCCTGACCCTTCTGGCACATCATCATGAAAGAAGCTAGAAGCAGGGAGAAGTGAGAGCAAGGTATCAGACACCAGTGTCCTGCTGTCTCTCCTCTGGGCTGAAATCCTGATGAACACATTGAATAAGTAGGCTGAAGGTGGAAGTGCCCTTTACTTTTTATTTCAGAGGAGACACTGCTGGTTGTTTCCCTTCCACCCCCCTGCGTCAACACAAGGCAGCTGCATCAGAATAAAAATGGCAGTGTAAAGGAGTGGGAAGATACAAGAGAACCTGTGGGGCATGTGGAAATTAGCTAAACTGAGAGCTGGCAGATCTGCCATGAGTTTACTATGTGGAGAAACAAGTTGATTAATGGAAAGATGTCCCAGATAAAATTAGTTTTATTTCTTTAACCTGTTTATACAGGTCTACTTTTCTGAAACTAACAAAGTCCCTACCTCTCTACAAGCACACATTGTATCTCCTTGAGGAAAATATTTCCAAATTCCCAATTGCTTTCCCTTGATCATTCATTCATTCATTCTATCCTTTGAACTTGTTCTTTTTTTTTTTTTTTTTTGGTAATGGGGATTGGCCCCAGGAGCATTCTACCTCTGAGCCACATCCCCAGTCCTATTTGTATTTTTATTTTTGAAAAAGGGTTTCCCTAAGTTGCTGAGAGTCATGCTAAGTTACTTAGGCTGGCCTTGAGCCTCCCGAGTACTGGGATTACAGGCATGTTCCACCATGCCTATCATGCTAATGTGTATTTTTGAGACACAGACCCCATAAAAAGCAATAATCCTTAAGGGAGTAAAAACTCTGATGCAGGGGGAATAAGACAGTCAGGGACTAACCTAGAGACAAAAGACAAATTACTCTTGGGTCTTAAATCATAGCTTGTTAACTATTAAAACCTTAGTATCTGAGCCAGGTATGACGACCCATGCCTATAATCCCAGTGCTTGGGAGGCTGAGACAGGAGGATCACATGTTCATGGCCAGCCTCAGCAACTTAGCAAGGCCCTCAGCAATTTAGGGAGAGCCTGTTTCAAAACAAAAAATAAAATAGGGGGTCTATCTCAGAGATAGAATATCTCTGGGTTCAATCTCCAGTACAAAAAAAAAAAAAAAGCCAGGCATGGTGGTGGCACACGCCCCAAAATAAAAATGAAGAATAAAAAATAGGGCTGGGGGGTAGCTCAGAGGTAGAATGCCTGGGTTCAACCCCTGGTATCTAAAAAAAAGAAAAAAGAAAAGAAATCTTGCAATTTTTAACAATAGATAAACCTAGAGGATGTTATGTTAAGTGAAATAAGCCAGGCACTGATCTGATCTCATTCACATGGAGAATCTAAAAAGCTGAACCAACTTTTTCATCTGCTGCTTTGCCCTTGATCTTTTAGATTTTTCTTTATTTCTGTTCTCTGCCCATCAAATCCTAATTCCCCTTTGCCTCAGGGACCTATAGGTCAGTCTAGACAATTCCACTAAATCATCCCTGCTCCTGCAGCACTATTACCCATGGTAGCTCCAACCAGGTTATATTCTCATTATCTATTAGGTAAGAAAATAACATTGATGATTATGCTGTGTAATCTCCCCAGAATAACTCTGAGAAAATTCTTAACTAATTAATACATGCATAGGTTTTAATTTCTGGGAATATGTTTTCAGAAAATGAATGTGCAAATCTTAAAAATACCTTTGCAACTCTGTCGTACACTTCCATAGCCATGATCCACTTGCACAGACCCTCAGCTGCAGAAGAAGCTTTAGCAACCTTAGGGGGATCAAACTCAGGGTTGGTCAAGTATTCACCACGAATCTTCTGCATAACAGTCACCTATTCCACAAAGATTGAATTTTGAAACTTCAACATATATCACATAATCTTAAGATAAAAAAAATCACATATAATAAAAACATTTGAACAAAAACGTTGCCTTTAAAAGCCAAATCAATATTTTGAGATCATTTTAAAAAAGCATAATTGTGGGGCAGAAACTAATATTTATGAAAATATACAAGTTTATTGTAGATATTGAGGTAAGATAGTTATTCCAAAAATATTAAGACTCTCAGGAAAACAAAGAAAAGGAATAATTAAATATTAACACAATAATTTGAATGGAAAAATTATATTCTTTACATAAAATTGTGTATAAGATTTCCTAATGATTTACTATAAGATGACTTTTTTTTGATACTAGGGCTTGAATCTAAGGTGTTCTACCTCTGAGCTACACTCCCCGCCCTATTTTATTTTTTACTATGAAACAGGTTCTCACAAAGTTGCTGAGGTTGGCCTTGATTCTGTGATCCTCCTGTCTCAGCTTCTCAAGTACTGAGATTACAGGTCTGTGCCACCACACCTGACTACAGAACTCTTTCAAGTCAATAATATATTAAATATATTAAATTATTTAAAATAAGTTATTTATTTAACTTATTAAATAAATTTCTCACCATCTGAAAGGGATATTTTATGCATAAACAGGATTAAACAGAACTCTTTCAAGTCAATAATATATTAAATTTATTAAATTATTTAAAATAAGTTATTTATTTAACTTATTAAATAAATTTCTCACTATCTGAAAGGGAGATTTTATGCATAAACAAGGATTAAGTCCTTATGTTTTATAAAATGTTACATAATTTTAAAGATCATATACATCTTGGCAAAGACACATTTAGAGAAAAATAATCCAATACAACTCACTGGAATGTTGTCCTTGTCATATTCTCTCAAATCTCTTAAGAAATTCATATCTCCCAGAAGTTTTTTGCTAGGTCCCCAGTAATCAAATATCTAGAAGTAAAATTTATGGAAACTTATTAAATGTACAATTAAAAGTTTAAGATACATTATACAGAAAAGCTTTTTACATACTTTCAAAATAACAGCTTTCATCTCCTTGTAAACTAAGATTCCTCTTCCTGAAAACATGTTCATTACATGAAATATTTTAAATATTGATATGAACTTACAGATTGAATTTCTATGGGAATTGAACCCAGGGCATTCTACCTGTGAGCTACATTCCAGTGGTATTTTGTTTCTTATTTTGAAACAGGATCTCACTAAATTGAGACTGTTTCCAAATAAAAAATAAAATAGGCCTGGGGGTGTAGCTTTAAGGTAGAATGCAACACACACACACACACACACACACACACACACACACACACACGGCATGTACCACCATGTCTGATTAGATTAAATATTTTTATCAAAAATTAAACGTTGGTTCCACAGCATATGCTTTTAACAGCTTCACTATACTGCTTACTTAGGATAATTTTTTGAATCCTCAGAAACATCTATATATTATGTATCACATTCTCAAGAATCTTAGCTATAAAAATATAGGAATCTCAGTGTTCATTCCAACTCCATGACAGTGGGGAGGCCTACACAGAAAAGAAGATAGAAGCAATTGGAACCACACTTTTCTTAGGCTGTACATCCTAGAACACATACAGATTATGTTTTTCATAGATAATTCTGACCCTATTCAATCTGGAAAAATTGCTTCCTTCCTTCCTTCCTTCCTTCCTTCCTTCCTTCCTTCCTTCCTTCCTTCCTTCCTTCCTTTCTTCTTCCTTCCTCCTCTTCCTCCCTTCCTTCTTCCATCCTTCCATCCTTCCATCCTTCCATCCTTCCTTCTTTTTTAAAATTTGTGGTACTAGGGATTGAACCCAGGGGTATTCTACCTCTGAGATACACTCCAGCCCTATTTTATTCTTTTGCTTTGAAACGAGGTCTCACTAAGTTGCAGAGAACCTCACTAAGTTGCTGACACTGGCCATGAACCTGTGATCCTCCTATCTCAGCCTCCCAAGTACTGAGATTACAAGCATTCACCACCACACCTGGCCTGGATTGAGTACTTTGGTTATTTAATTTGATATTACTTGCTGCAAATAAGTTTTGTACAGTCATGAATATAGTTTAAATTTGTGCCCAGTTATTACCTTGCCTCCAGTTCCTGAAGGATCTGAAATCTTTTCTGGTTTTATATCTTTCATGACACAAATAGCAGCCATGACTAGCTTAACACCAGATGGAGGATTCTTCATTGATTTCACAATAGTAATATCAGCGGGCTAAAACAAAAGAAAATAAGACATCTTTAGAATAGCTTTTTGGTACTTTTATTGGAGAATAGTTTATTTTTAAATAATGAGAATTTTAAAAATATCATTGGGGAGTGATAAGTTTCCTTTAGTCAAGTGTGGTGGCACATGTCTATAATCCTAGTGCTAGGGAGGCTAAGAGAGGAGGATTGCAAGCTCAAGGCCAGTCTCAGCAACTTAGCTAGACTCTCAGCAACTTGGAGAAACTTGTTTCAAAATAAAAAGACAAAAGGGGCTGGAATGTAGTTCAGAGGTAGAATACCACTGGGTTCAAACCCCACTATCCCCCCCTCCAAAGTTTCCACTTTGATTTTAAAAAAAGGGGTTTTTTTTTGTTGTTGTTGTTTTGCTTTGCATGGTTATGAAATAATTAGCAAAACAGAATTTAGCACAGGTTAAGACTAATGGTTCTCAAATGTTTGGGGGCTCATAGAGTCTTACGAGGAAATGATAATAACTATGAACCCTCCAGAAAACATATTTTTGTATATATACAATCATATACCATGCCTATATGTAGAACCTAGGTTAAGAACCCTGATTTGGACAAAGACTTAATTCTATATTTGCCTATACACAATATTAGTTGTATTGACAAAAATGAAAGTAAGTCCAATTCTAAAACTTAACTTCTTAAAAGGTAATACTGTTATGACAGATACTATAGATTCACTTATTACCCACTCCAATATGCTTCTGACATTCTTTGCTATGTGCAAATGCTAGAAAGCTAACAATTATGTATCTTCATTTCCCATGCAACTAGAGCTCTGGGTGAGAATTAGCTTCCACAACTAGCTTGCTCAAATGATTCAGTCCCTAAATGGGGAGAGTGGTGTGTATGTATTTTGATGTATCTATTTTGCTGGTGACACATTATAGTGGCAGCACTGTCACTTTGCAGGAAGTCTCCGTAGGCTGCTTCTTCATAGGAACAGCTCCTCTAGTAGAACATTTCTGCAGTTAGGCATTAGGAGTCATTCCTTGTGGCTCAGTGGATCTGTTTCTTTAGCTCTTTCAATAATACTGTAATCCATTTATAAAATTCCCTTTAAAATCCTTCTCGGTTAATGCAAAATCACCTCTGTGCCCTGCAACTGAATCCTAACTCGTATATACAGTATTGCATACCAGGAACGTATGCCTCCTGACCCATGTACAGAATCACTTTGGTCTCTCAAAGACTGTCCATCCCATTCCCAGTGGAATATACTGATTGAAATGATAAATAATACATGAAAAGCAAAAATACAAATATAACAATATATCAAAGAAGAACTGTTAAGAAACAAGTTTCATTTGACTGAACAAAGACAATATAACCCAATCCACTGAAACAGAACCACACCTAGTTATCCAAGACCTGTCCACACTTCTACTTTGTTGATGACATACCAGGTGACTAGCTCAAACACTCACCTTAAGTGTATCTAGTGCAGACAGAGCCGCTTCCAAGGCTGGGATTGCCTCAGCAAGGTCACTTTCACATTCATTCTTTAGAGCTTGGGCTTCTTCAGCCTTCCCACTGGCTATCTCTTCATCTAATTTCACAAATTTTCTTTTTGCTTCCACTTGTGCAGACTCAATCTCAATTATCTAAAGAAAAGAAATAAAGAAAACATAAGGACAATTCTTCAAGCACACTATTGCTTTCTCAGTCCTAGAGACAAAAGAATATTTTAAAATGAAGCAATCCAGCACATCATTCTGAAGAAGGGCCCAGGGCAAAATGAGGAGAAATGCAAATATATGTGACCTAATTTGAAAATGAGCTTCATAACTCCCTTCAAAACCAAAGGAACCCACTGCAGACCAAGTGAGATATCTAGTCAATAGAAAAATGCAAATTTTTTGAGGTGTGGTAGCGTGTGCTTGTAATTCTAGTACTTGGGAGCCTGAGACAGGAGGATCCCAGGTTCAAGGCCAGCCTTAGCAACAGGAGGCCCTCCACAACTTAATGAGACCCTGTTTCAAAATAAAAAATTAAATAGGGCTGGGGTATAGCTCAGAGGTAGAATGACCTTGGGTTGTTCAATCCCCAGTACTACTAAAAAAAAAAGAAAAAGAAAAAGAAAAAAAAAACTCTAGTATTTTTTTTTTAGTTAAGGTGTCTCCTTCCCCCTTCCCATCTCAATTGAACCCAGGAGTATTCTACCTGTGAGCTATACCTCCAGCCCCATTTTATTTTATTTTTTAAATTTTGATATAGGGTCTTACTAAATTTCTGTGATTTATAGGCATGTACTACTGTGCCCAGCTTAGGACTTCTTTTCTTTTCTCTCTCTCTCTCTCTCTCTCTCTCTCTCTCTCTATATATATATATATATATATATATATATATATATATATATATATATATACTTTTATTGATGCGTTGTAGTCTCACATCATAATATAGTTAGGAGTGACAGGGACATACATGCACACAGCACTTGGTGAACTCCCCCTCTACCTGGTTCCCTCCCAAATCCCTCCTCTTTCCCATGCATGATATTGAAATTGGCACTGATAATTTCACATATGTACATAACATCTCTAGAAATGTTTCCTTTATCAGTTCTCCCTCTCTCCTCCTTCCCCTAGACCACCTCCCTCACTCCACTGAAGCTTCTCTTCCATTGTCTAAAGTACCTTATTGTATCCCAATTACTCCTTAGCTTCTGCATATGAGAGAAAACATATGACCCTTCACTTTCTGTGACTGACTAATCTCACTTGACGTGATGTTCTCCAAATTCATCATTTTCCTGAAATTAACATAATTTTGTTCTTTACTGCCGAGTAGAATTTCATTGTGTGTATATCCCATGATTTTGTAGTCCATTCATCTGCCGATAGATGCCTAGATTGGTTCCATAATTTGGTTATTGTGAATTGTGCTGCTATAAACATGGATATGCATGTATCACCATAATATTCTGACCTCAGTCCCTTTGGAAAGATAGCCAGGAGTGGTAAAGCTAGATCATATGGTGGACCCATTCCCAGTTTTCTGAGGAATCTCCAAATTGATCTCTACAGCAGCTGTACTAATTCGCAATCCCACCAACAGTGTGTATAAGATTTCCTATTTTCCCGCATCCTAGCCAGCATTTATTGTTGTTTGACTTCTTGATGATTGCCATTCTAATTGAGGATAGATGGAATCTCATTGTAGTTTTGATGTTGAACATTTTTTCATATATCTATTGGCCATTAGTATTTCTTGTTTTGTGAAGTTCTTTGTATATTCTAGATATTAGTCCTCTATCAGAGGATTAGCTGACAAAGATCTTCTCCCATTTTGTAGGCTCTTCTTCTTTTACTCTTTTTTTTTTTTTTTTTTTTTTTTTCAGTACTGAGGATTGAACTCAGGGGCATTCTACCTCTGAGCTATACCCCCAGCCCTATTTTTTATTCTTTATTTTGAAACCGAGTCTCACTAAGTTGCAGAGTGCCTCACTAGGTAGCTGAGGCTGGCCACGAACCCGGATCCTCCCGTCTCAACCTCCTGAATGCTGGTATTACAAGCATGCGCCACCACGCCCGGCCTTCTTATACTCTTGAGTTTCCTTTGCTGAACAGAAACTTTTTTTTTTTTCTTTTCAGCACTGGGGATTTAACCCAGGGGCATTCTACCTCTGAACTACACCCACAGCCCTATCTTTTAATTCTTTATTTTTGAAACAGGGTCTCACTAAATTGTGGAGGGTCTCATTAAGTAGCTGAGGCTGGCCACGAACCTGGGTCTCGGCCTTCCAGGTACTGGGATTACAAGCTACCATGCCCGGCCAAACAGAAACTTTTTAATTCAATGCCATCCCATTCATTAATTCTTGTTTTAATTTCCTGCATTTGGGGGGTCTTGTTGAGGAAGTTTCTACCAGTGCCTATATTTTGGAGTGCTGGTCCTATGCCTTCCTCTAGTCATTTCAAAATTTCCCTTCTAATTTCTAAGTCTTTGATCCATCTTGAGTTGACGCTTGTGCAGGGTGAGAAGTTGGAGTTTAATTCCATTTTTCTACAAATGGATAACCAGTTTTCTTAGGGCTTACTTTCAAGGTTACTTTTACATATTCCAGTTATCCTTTAACAGCAATAAAAAAACATTTAGGACACTCTACCTGCATCATATGTGCATTTTCAACTTTAGCTTTCTCCAATTTGGGCTGTAGTTGAACAAGCTCTATTTTCATTTCACCAACCTAAATAGACAGTTTGTCAGTAAGTTTCCATTGCTATAGCAGTTACTGAAACTACACACACAAATACAAATTTAAATATAACATAAAATATTGGGGCAGAAGATCTTAACTTTTTTTTTTTTTTTCAGTTCTTTGCATGATAAACCAAAACCAAGAGAGTGGAGCCAGTTTGCAAGTGGGGGGCAGATACTAGGGATTGAACCAGGCGCATTCTACTACTGGGCTACACCTCCAGCCTTTTTTATTTTTATTTTGAAACAAGGCCATGAACCTGTGATCCTCCTGTCTCAGCTACCTAAGTGCTGGGATTATAGGCACATGTCACCATACCCAGCTTGCCAAGGTTTTTATCCAGAAAAGGTTTTCTTGTCCTTAATACATTACAGGCCAGTGGGAGAATGTAGTTGCCATGGAAGAAACACAGACAGAAAAGAAGGTGACAGCTCAGGTATTTCCGTTATACTGTGTGCATGGTACACAGCACAAAGATGAACCAACAAAATCTCTATTGCTTAAATTGAGCTAACATTAAGAATATTGCTAGCATTTGACTCATTTAAAAAAACAAGATCTTATAATTAACAGTGGCTACAATAAAAAGTAAATACAGACTTCCTATATTCTCTCAAGTACCAAAATATAATTAAAATAGATTGGAAGGCTCAGACAGGAGGACTGCAGTTGCGAGGTCAGCGCGCAGTAACTTAGAGACTGTTTCCAAATAAAAAAGAGGGGCTGGGGGCATAGCTCAGCAGTAGAATGCCCCTGGTTTCAATCCCCAGTGACACACACACACACACACACACACACACACACACACACACACACAAATAAATAAATGTATGAATAAACAAACAAACGAGTAAAAATAAAAATAAAATAGAATGTATTTGAGTCTGTGTGGTCTGTGCAACTTAAAGAACAGCTCTAAAACATAATAACTGTATTCACCTGTTAAGTGAGGATCATAAAATAACCCTTTTGGAATTTCTATGAAGAATAACTGGAATGCATGTGAAGTACATAACTCAGAGCCTGGCATATAACACATGCTCAACAAATTGTGGCTTGTTTTATTGTTTCTTACATTTTTAACATATATTACCATTTTGAGCAGCTTATCAAATTTACCTGAGATTCAGCAAAAGCTAACTTGTCAAGCCCATTTACATATCGTTGTTTTGCTTCCATGACTGCTTGTCGTTTTTTAGTTAAAAGCTGTCTAAATGAGCCGATAAGTTCAAGATAAGAAGTAGCAGTGACATAGTTATGTCGTCCTAACTCATGCAAGAACCTAAAAGAGAAGCAGGTAAATATCTTACTGCAAGTAATGGACTTTATAAAGTAGTAAATTCAACCCTGCATTAACAACAATTAAGAACAAAGTTTTATGGAGAAGCTGCTGAGTACTTGAACTTTAAAAGACTTCAAAATTCTACACATAACCATTTCTTAATTACTTATTTGAAAAATATCAAATAGTAATGATGTATGTGAAAAGCACAAATCAATGAAGATGTCTGTAAAAGAAGAGCTATAACAAAAATAAGGACCTAACATTATAAGGGACCAAAGATGCTGCATAAGGTAGGCAAGTAGAGTCAGAAAGAGGATTACAGATAGGAGAACAAGCATGAGTCATCATTCCTTGTACACATATGCTGGCTGAATGGCATAAAGCCAGAAGTACAAGACCACTACACAGATGCATGGAAACAATGATATTTAATGGGAAGTATGCAGGCTATAGCACATTGCTTGATGCTACTGTCCAACCCAGTGGTGCTGGCTGACTGTTTACCTCCAGATAGGCAATATACAGTGAGTACTTAGATTTATGCATCTTTGAACTTAGTATTTCAGAGATGAGCCCAGTTATTTGGATACTTTGGAAGTATCTACACCTTACCAACTAGCTCCCTCTCTCTGAGAACTTCTACCCAGTGCCCCAGCAGCAATGTTTGATCTATGAAACCTGCTATTCTAACTATAGTTGATTACACTAGGGTTGAGCACTGGACACAAAGAAGACTAATCACATTTTGGAATAAAATTGGAATAGGGAGCTAGAAATAGCTAGCTAGCCTCTGCCTATAGCTGGAACTGCAAAAATCAAATGAGATGAGAGGCAGCCACCCTCCTCCAATTGCACCAATTGCAATGAGAATTCTAAAGTTTAATCTGCAAAGAAAAAGAAGAAAGCAGATGCCCAGAGAAAAGCAATGGTGAGAAACAGAAAAAACATCCCTGGGTTCTTGATGGCTTTCTAACTCCCACTTTCCCAGCCACTTCTGACATCCAGCTGTATTTTCTCCCACAAGCTTTTTTAGATACCCCTGGATCTTTATAATAAATTCCCCCTTTGTTAAAGCAAGACTAAGTAGCTTTCTATTGCCTGTATGTTGAGGGTTTTAGCTAATTAAATGATCAGAAAGGTTTAGAAGACGTAGAAACAGTAATTATATTTTAGACACTTATTGGAAAAAGATGTTTTAAAATATAAGTCATTAATGTCATTTTAAAATATAAGTCATTAATGTCATTTTAAAATATATTACTATTAAGCCAGGCATAGTGGCACATGCTTGTAATCCCAGCATTAGGGAAGCTGAGCCTGGAGGATCCATATTCGAGGCCAGCCTCAGCTGCTAAGTGAGGCCCTCTGCAACTTAGTGAGACCCTGTTTCAAAATAAAGAATAAAAAATAGGGCTGGGGTTGTAGCTTGGAGGTAGAATGCCCCCAGGTTCCATCCCCAGTACCGCATAAAATAAAATATATTACTATTAACCTGTCTGAAAGATCCATAATAGAGGTATGAAAATGTTTACAGACTGAAACTATCTCTCGTCGTTCAATCTCAGTAAGTTCCAGTGTTTCTAAGAATTTCACAGCTACAAGTTGAAGAGCATCTTCAGGCCATGGCTAAAATTTGGAAAAAGAAAAACTTATGAAACTCAAGACAAGTAGTCTCAGTCCAACTATATAAGTTAAGTGACTTTCTATGGGAGAAATATTGGGGGTTGAGACAATTAAAACCTTAATGGGGAAAATAGAAATAGGGAGACTGAGTTTACAATATTTATTAGGTTTACAAAAGATCTAATAAGTATATTATGCATTAATATTAAAAATAAGGAGCCAGGCATGGTGGTGCATGCCTATAATCCCAGTAGTTGGAAGACTGAGAGGAGGATGGCAAATTTGAGGCTAGCTTAAGCAACTTAGTGAGGCCCTCTGCAACTTAGTGAGACCTTGTTTCAAAATAAAAATAAAATAAAATTGAGGGTTTAGCTCAGAGGTAGAATACCCCTGGGCTCCATCCCTAGTACCATAAAAAAGATAACACAATATAAAGGAAGGGTCAATATTATTTTATGTTATTTTACATTATACACCATTCCTAACTCTTCGACTTGGATGTTTATTTAGCGTACCAAACTTAGTATGTCCATGTCAGGAAGATACTAGTTGTCCACTCAGTATTAGCCCCTTCTTCTATATGACTCAAATTTTATTCTGGATAGCAATATACCTAGCTAAAAGATTACACTTAATCTGGACAATGTTATGTTAAGTGAGATTATCCAGTCACATAAAGTGAAAGGTCATGTTTTCTCTCCTATGTGGAAGCTAGAGAGTATACTAGCTTGGATTGAGATACTAGAGGGACTTTAGATAATGGAGGAGAAACCCCAGTGGAGCCAGGAAGGTGGTCCAGGGGAGGGAGAATTAACAGAGACACTTCCATGGACATTATATACATATGTGAGGATACCGATGCCGATCTCAATATCTTGTATGGGGAAGGGGGGGTGGGGAGGGAGCTGGGGGAAAACCCACCAAGAGCTGTGTACATGGATGTCACTAGCACTAGGAACTACATTATGATGTGAGACTATAATGCACCAATAAAAGTATAAAAATGAAAAAAAATTACATTTCTTATAATTCTGAAGAGTCAATGACAAATAAGCAGTTGTTGGGTGGGACTTCAAAGAAAGGTGTGTGTGTGTGTGTGTGTGTGTGTATTGTGTGTGTAAACAAGGGAAGCACAGGTAGAAAATGGCTGTTGGCTAGGCAACCAATAGTAAAATATAGATTATCTAAGAATATGTTAATACTGCTGTGACATCTTTGATATAAAACCAAATTTTTAGGTGTGTCTTACAAATGCCTTTATTACTTGGTACTCACCCAAAATTCCAACTTTGCTGCTATACCAAACTATTTGCATTTGCCCAAATGAGCCGCACTCTCTCTACCCTTCTACCTTTGCACACATTATCCTCTTGTGATGGTTAATTTTAAGGGTCAACTTGGGCCATGACATACCCAGGTATTTGCTCAAATTTATTATAAGAGTTTCTTTGAGGATGTTTTTTACATGAGTCTAACATTTACTTACTTATTTACTTACTTACTTATTTAGGTACTAGGGATTGAATCCAAGGGCATTCTATCTGAGCTATACTCCTAGTCCTTTTTAATTTTTATTCTGAAACAGGAGCTCAATAGGTTGCTGAGAATCTTGCTGAGTTGCTGAGAATGGACTTGAATCTGTTATCCTCATGTCTCAGTCTCCCAAGTAGTAGGATTATAGGCTTGTGCTACCATGCCTGGCTGATGAGTCTAACACTTAAATTTGATAGACTGAGGGCAACACGGTTAACCTCCCTAACGTCAGTGGGCGTCATCTAATGTGAAACATAAAATTAAAAATACTCAAAAGGAAATAAACTAAATTAGTACCAAAAGTTAATTTTTATTAATCATATTTATGATTAATTATATACTTTATTAATCCTATATATGGTTTCCTATTGGTTCCTAATACAGCCCTGTATGTAACTAACTCATCTTCATGCTTTAGGAATTCATTGTCTTCTTCTATACGCATTTTGCCCATCAACATTATGTGTCTCTTATATAATTTGGCTGCTGATTGCCTTTTATATCTTCCAGTCAGGAATATGAGTTGCTTGTGAGGAACAAGTAGTCTTATCAGTCCCTGGTGCTGAGTGCCATGCTTGTCATTATAGTCACTAATCAAGAAACCCTTGTTGAATGTATAGTAATTGAGCGTAAGTAAGATTTCAGTAAAACTCCAAGAGTTAGCTCCACCCACAAACCTGAAACCAGTCAATGGTGCAGCAATTGATGAGGGATGGGAACTGTCTCAAACGATTTCGAAAAGCATCTCCGATGGGGCTAAAGGCAACTACAACATGAAGATTATCTTTGCAGCGATTCACAAAGAAAGCAAACAGGGCTAAAGGACTGAGTTCTTCATGTTTACTGCCAGCCTGAGCTACTGGGCGAACACCCTAAAGAATATCAGAAAATAAAAACTTGTAAATAGAAATAGATTTGCTGATAATGATATTAATGAATATTAGAACATGAATAAGTTTTATTACTCCCCATAAATAGGTTTAAAATTTTATTTTTATATCAATAGAATGGCTTTGATAAAATTTGTACTTACATAAATCTCATCTAACTCCATAATTCGATAATTGAAAAACAAATATCTACCAAGAATTTACCTTATAATCACAGAAATTCACCAAGACATATGCAGAGCACTATAATTCAACATCATAAGAGAAAAAATTGGAAACAATCAAAATGTCCATTAGTAGAAAATTGGTTAAAAATATAAACCATCCACATATTAGAATTGGATCACAAGATAAAATAAATGAAATTTAAAAAGTCATTTAACAGTATGTAAAATATGATACTTTTTGTCAAATTTTAAAAATACATAGATGTAAACCAGGCTTAGTAGTACATGCCTATAGTCCCAGCTACTTGGGAGGCTGAGGCAAGAGGATCACTTGAGTCCAGGAATATGAGACCAACCTGGGCAACACAGCAAGACCTGTCTCAAAATAAACAAGCAAATATATCAAATATGCAGATATAAAAGAGATATCAAAGCAATGGAAAAGTATAATACAAAAATGACAGGAAGAAAAGACAGTCAACAGTCAATCAGGAAAGACTGGCAAAGCTTAGGAAATTCTACTCTCCAAAGATGACTATTCTTGGACAGGAATATGGAGAGTGAATTTCTCCTTTGAATTAGGTGAATCACCATTCATTAGCAGCCTTCACATCCTTGACGTCTCTCAGACAAAAGCAAATAACTTTTTTTTTCCTTTCTTCTTCCCCAACCCAAGATAGGAATGAGTAATGTATCATTTACTGAGGGCTTTCTAAGTGCCTCTTAAGTGCTTTATTTTGTCTTAGTTTCAGAACTATTATCTGCTCCCATTCCATAGAAAGAAGAGCACAGTGCCTGAACTACCAGGGTGGGTCCATTTCACTCCAGAAGCTATCACCGGAAGTTGAGAATAAAACAACCAGGTGTGAGTGATAAATTCTGTGCATAAAAGCAGTTATAGCAACAAGAAAGGAAGAAATTATTAGCAGAGATCTGTGGGAAGGTCTTAGATATGGGAATCAAAGTATATGACATCTGAGAGTAGCAGGTACTTCATAATTCTATTTTTTGTCAGTTAGACCAGAAAGCCTAGCCTTCAGATATATCAGAAATGCAAGACAAGTAATTTTAATAGAAGTCTTAATATTAAGACTTATTGTGTTACTAAGTGTTAAGACTTTTGAAAAATTTACTAACAAGCAATAAGCCATACGACTAATCATTGAAGATTAATCATTGAAGACTAGCATTGAAGTCATGGTTACTTTTACCAATTTAACAGGTCATCTAAACTCTCTGATCATTCATAAAACATATTAAATAATATGATACATGTAAAGCAAACTGTCATTTTTATGAAGATAGGAATTATAAAAATTTTGCCTCATAACTATGGTAGAAGCAATTTAAATTTTATCAAAAATTATATATTAAATTAATGCACTTTAAATTTTTAGTTGCACAAGCTATAGTTATGCTAAAGAACAGTTTTCAAGATAAGAAAACTCCTATGCTGGAAGCAGCACTCTCCCAAAAGTATTTACCTCCATCACTTCTTGTTTTTCATCTGCTGCAAAAATGTTAGGCACTTCTCCAGTGTTGAGCACAGTGTCAATATCCTCTAGAAAAGCTTCTTCTTTAATCTGAGTGTCTGTGATTAGAAAGACTGTCTTCTGGCCTCTCATGCCCACATTTTTCAACAGAGCCTTAAAATAAAAATATCCTTCTAAGCAGAATGTAGTAGACTTCTGTCGGGTTTTGCTTTCTCTCCTTCCTCCTTTTGACAACACTTTTGTTTAAGGGCAGTAGTCTCCCCACTTCAGTGGGGCTCAATTAGGCCTCCCTTTCTCCCATTTCCTAGGTAAGAGATCCAAACTGGCCAGTTTTCCCAAGCCCCTAGACACAGTCATTGATTCCAAAAAGGTATGTGATGTAAGCAGGACCAAATCACCATGTTACTTCAGAGACTGAGATGAACTTGAAACAGAAAACCTTCTTGTTCTGAGATTGAGGATATAAAGGTCAATAATCTCAACACCTTGGGACCAGCTGTGCTGCCTCACGAATTGAGCCTGCTGGCGAAAGGAGACAAATGGAGAAGAGAAGTGCCAGGGATAAGTAATTACTGGGGACATAATTTGAGCCCTTAAATTTGGCCATGTCAAAAGACTACCTCTGGAGCCGGGTGTGGTGGCGCACGCTTGTAATCCCAGCATTCGGGAGGCTGAGACCGGAGGATCCGGGTTCGTGGCCAGCCTCAGCTACCTAGTGAGGCACTCTGCAACTTAGTGAGACTCGGTTTCAAAATAAAGAATAAAAAATAGGGCTGGGGGTATAGCTCAGAGGTAGAATGCCCCTGAGTTCAATCCCCAGTACCGCAAAAAAA
>PVLC010026127.1:0-23034 GCA_004027655.1 Graphiurus murinus | reverse complement strand
TTAAAAAAAAAAAAAAAAGAATGGCTTGAAGTGTAGTTTGGAGCTAGAACACCCCAGGACTTAATCTCCAATACCAAAAAACAAAAATCAAAACAAACAAACAAACCCACTAATATTATAATACTCTGATAGCATGTTGTAGAAAAAAAATCACAAATCCACTGATAGTCTATTGCCAATGATACATGTACAATCCAGTTTTTGGTGAGAGTTATTGCTTAATCAGTAGCAGCATGGTTGAGTTCTACTTGAATCTCAATGTATACATGAACTAAACTCCAGTATTTGGGAAATTATAGACCAAATGAAAATAAGCCAGCACTTTAAGTTTAATCAAAGTATGTAAAAAACTAAATTGATAATGATGAAGTAAAAGAGTCTTACATAATTAAAGAGTAAGACTAGTAGTGAATAAAATTATGACCAAGCCAAAACAACACTGTTGACATACTGATAAAAAAAAAGTTACTTTAAAAAGTAGAAGAAATCTGAAGTATCTGCAATGCATAAATAGTAAACACTTTGTAAAGTTGTTTAACAGCTAGTATAATACTGATTAAGACTGCCCAATAAATCCTAAAGTAGGTTCATTTAGTCTATAAATATCACATTTTTGAAATTTTTAATAACTCATTCTCTGTTAGATGAATGCTTTGGGCTACATAAAAAACTCCAATTGACAATATCTTAGGTCATAAAAATATTTATTATTTCTGTAACAAAAGTCTGGAAACATGATTTGGATATTAGATCAACAGCTCTAAATTTTAGGGCATTTGGTTAATGTCTCAGGCCAGAGTGGTGAGAGAACTTCATTGTTGTTGTTATTATTATTATTATTATTGTTATTATTATTATTATTATTATTGGGTGCTGGGGACTGAGCTCAGGAGTGTTCTACCTCCAAGCTACACAACTTATCCCTATTTTATTTTAAAACAAAGTTTCACAAGTTCCTAGGGGGGCCTCTTTAAGTTGCTGAGGCAGGTTTTGACCCTGTGATCCTCTTGCCACAGTCTCCCAAGTAATGGGATTATAGGCCTGCACCATCACACCTGGCTGAGAGAACTCCTTTAACATACCTTGTCCCCTTGTTCTAGAAGCTTTCACTCAGATTTCCTTTTATATCACTGGATCCATGGCTAAGATCAGGGGAAGGATATATATATATATATATATATATATATATATATATATATATATGTATATATATATACATATACATATATATATATATATATATATATATATATCTCACACACGTACACGTGTGTGTGTGTGTGTGTGCGCAAGTGCCTGCATGCATGTGTGTGTTCAGCTTCTAGAGAGAGAGAGCTGGGCAATAAGAAAAGGAATTTGGAATTGGCGTTGAGTATTTCACCAGGAAATGTTGGCTGTATTCTGTATCTTATTCCCTTTGGGTTGCTATAATACAATACTTTGGATAGCTTTTATAAACAAGAGAAATTTATTGCCCACAGTTCAGAAGGCTGAGAAGTCCCAGATCAAGGTGGCACTAGGTTTGTTGTGCCAGCATATTTGGTTTCTGGAGAGGGCCTGTTCCTCCTAGATGGAGGCTTCTGTGTCCTCAACTGATGGAAGAGGTGAACAAGCTTCCTGGGGCCTATGTTATAAAGTCCCCATGGCTTATTCACTTCCTAAAGGACCTGCCTCTTAACAGCATTGCACTGAGGATCAGGATTTAACAACTGAATTTTAGAGGGATGAAAACGTTTAGATCACAGCATTTTCCATACTTAAAATCCTTATTTTCTCTGAAAAATTGGCAAGCAAGGCACTAACTGTTGTGGACTAACTCCAGCTCCTACACCACAACATCCTGCCCGCTGTCTGTCCTGGGTTTTCTATTCACCCTTTAGAGTCTATGACAGATTTCCCAGCCTCCTCGATGACCACAGGCAAAAATTATGTTTCCTCACAGCATCCTGTAGTTTTCCCTATCACCTGACCAGGGCTCAGAATTAAGTAGAAGCTGAAGGATTTGTCAATGGACAAGGGAACAGAAGCATGTGAGGTCTCAGGAGCGCGGGCCTCTCTACCACAACATGCGCGTTCATAACACGAACTGATTCTACTGTGATTGATTAATTAGGGAACAACCGTTATATTTTGTAGATTGCATTGGCTATAATTGGGTAGGGATTGGGAATTAGCATCAATCAGAACAAAACTGCTGTTCTGGTGCAGCCAGCTTTGTTTTAGTGTCTAGGTGATAACGGGAGGGGTGATGAAGGTGATAAGAACTGTCTTTAGATAAGTGCTGTGCTAATGGTAGTTCTGGTGGTGACTGGAGAAGAAAAGCAATTAGTCCTGTAGAAAGTGGAATTGCTCCTCCAAAAGTCTGGAATTTCTAGTTGTCAAAATAATTAGTGTGGCTAGAAGATTCACTGGCAGTTAGTGGGTGGAGACCAGAGGTGTGAAACTGCAATACACAGGTCAGACCCACAGACAAGGAAGAATTGGCTTGCCCCAAAATTAAAATGCCCAAAGTTTCACTTCCCTAATATGCTTCTGGTCCAAAGACATACAGTGCAGCTGCTGGAGAAAGAACAATGTTTTGAGTTTATAGTTGCACATAAAACTATTAAAGTACAACTTTGTCAACATTTTGCTGTCTGAGAGTATACTGCGGCCGGGCGTAGTGGTGCATGCTTGTAATCCCAGTACTTGGGAGGCTGAGACCGGAGGATCCGGGTTCGAGGCCAGCCTCAGCTATTTAGTGAGGCCCTCCGCAACTTAGTGAGACCCTGTTTCAAAATAAAGAATAAAAAATAGGGCTGGGGTGTAGCTTGGAGGTAGAGTGCCCCTGGGTTCCATCCCCAGTAATGCAAAAAAAAAAAAAAAGAAAGTATACTGCCCCCTCGTTCACCCACTTTCTCACTGAGACAAATCTGTTTTTTCTTTTACATAAGTTTCTTAGGAAAGAAATTCACTCTCCTCCTCCTCCTCCTCCTCCTCCTTCTTCTCCTCCTCTTCCTCCTTTTCTCTCTCCCTCTCCCTCTCTCCTCCACTCTCTTTTCTCTCTCCTCCCTCTCTCTCATCTATCTCTCTCCCTACTGGGGATTGAACCCAGGAGCATTTTATCTCTAAGCTACAGCCCCAGCCCTTTTTATTTTTAATTTTGAAACAGAACAAGGTTTCACTAGGTTGCCCAGAGTCTAGATAAGTTGCTAAGGTTGGTCTTGAACCTGAGACCCTCCTGTCTCTGCCTCCCAAGTACTGGAATTAAGAGCATGCATTATGATGCCCAACAAACCAACACTCTCTTTTAGCAGGAAAGACAATAAATGAGACAATACTTCCCATTGCCTGGCCTGTTATAGACTCTCTTAACTAGAAGCGGCTTTAGGTCATCAGTCTTACCTCCACTTTGGGCAACTTTTCTATTCAAAAGAAAACCATGTTGTGCAAGAGGGGAATGTTGGTCAACATATGCTTCTTTTAGATGTTACAAATAAATGTGGAAGTATCTATATATGGAAGTAAAGTATCCTCCAATTTAGAATAAACTTAGCTTAGAATACAGATTGTTTCATAGTACTTTAACTTTTTCATGTGAATACTCATGATGATTGCCTATGTTAGAAGTTAGTCTGCTTTTTCTCTGGTTACTTCTAAGATTTTCTCATGATTCTCAAATTCTTCACTGATGTATCCTGGAGATTGTTCTAAAATTGAGTTAGCTACATACTATTAAAATAATTTTAAATGTCCAGCTGAGGATTCCATGTTTCTGTGCTGGAGGGGTAAAGAGGGTTTCATCTGCTTCATCTACCATCTTAACTAGAAGACATACTAGGCCTTTTATAGCTTGGCCACAAAATCGTTTGTTACTCTGGTATAGATTAGGTGTTCAAGAATTGATTACCGAATTGTTACATAATTAATATATATCATATTTTGGCCAAGTCACAACTTGTATAAAGAAAGAAGCTTTATGGAAAAAATACATAAAGCAACAGATAAATGCTGATTTTGTGGTGTGTCGATTTGCTTACTCATTTTATAGTAGATTGTTTTCCTCTTTCCCAGTCTGTAATAGCCCAAGAGGCAATTGATTCTTTATGGCTCTTAATTAAGTGAAGGGGTCTTTGGCTTTGGTCTCAGCAGATTCTGGGTCTGAATACCAACTTTGTCACACTCACATGTTCAAGTCACATAGTGGGCGCTCAGTAATCAGTTGTGGAAGGCATAAATGAATGGATGAATGATCTTGCCAAGTATCAGCTCCTCCCATGTGAAATGTGTATCATCACAGTAACCGTCCCACAAGGCTTTGAGAATAAAGTGAGCTCATCCCCATGAAGAGTCCAGCATCATGTCTAGAATAGAGAAAGAGCTCAACAAATGTAAACAATTGCTGTTATTCCATAGAGTTACTTGGAATGCATATCTCAGAATCTGGGCATAGAAGAATTTTAGTAATTGAACATTTCTTTACTTTTCCTTTTATTTCCCCCTATGCTTTTGTTATTTATATCTGCTTTTGAAAAATGTCCAATGTTTATAAAAGTCTTGCTCATAGATGGCACTAATAACCCAATTAGAACCCATACTTCTATAACTTATTCCCAGACTAAATTTCTAGGGGGGAAATTCTGACATTTTTATATATTAGTAATAATGGAATTTTTTTTTTATTCTGGTGAGTATGTATTACATTATTAGAAAGGCTAAATCAAGAAAGTAGAAGCTAAATAGAGGTCTGGCATCTCTGCACCAGTGGAAATATCATGTCATATTATTCTGAAGGAGAGAAGGTTTCCCTGATTTAATACATATTAAAAACAAGAAAGAAATAGAAACACAATTTTCCCTGAGTTCATTCTGATTTTCACTTATTACTTTTTAAAAGGGAGTTAAAAATATCTTAAAGAAAATTAGATCATCATATAGTTTTGTGCTATTATATTCCCTTTAATATTCAACTACAATTTATGTAATTTAAACTATAAATTTTAAAATTCTATTGAATTTCTCTGCTTGATAAGAAATACAGAAACTTACAGTGCCATCTTGTGGAAAAGATGCAGAACTGCACTGTGTTAACTCATTTTAGTAAGTTGAAATACATTGGAGTAAGGGATCTTACACAGAGAGCTAAAAGTTGTGCACAATGAAGATTAATCAGCATATTTCTGTTAACTTGCTAGATTTATTGTTAAAATATAGAATCTAGATGAGTTTTCCACCCTCACAGAGTAAGAGCCAGAAAGGAAAAGTTAACACATTGAGTTGAAACTGTGCAAAGGAAATTATCAAATTTCAGAACATTTTGATTCCAAGGGGAAGAAGGAAAGGAGGAAAAAATTAAGTCTAATGCTCTCAATTGGAATCTTTGGTACATGAACAAAAGAGGTTTTTAACAACGATTAAATGGAAAGGGAATTGTTCCCAACACTGGGTAAACACCTGTACTGTGAATTCATCTGAGGCACACAAGGCAGGAATATTCTTTAGTTGGCCTAGAAGGAGAATCTGGGGAGTGAACAGAGGTTATTGTAACTTATAGAAAAGAGTTTTCCTTTATTACTGAAAGTGATTCCTGAATTTTTCATTTCGTTGTAGGAAGATATAGAAAGCATATGTTTTTAGGCTCAATGTGAAGCACATTATAGGTAAGTTCAAGGCCCTTTGAATAATCTGATGATGTAGAAGAAAAGTTGTTACCTGCCAACTGATGCAGAAGCATTGCCCCTGACTGCTTATCATGCTAGGATACCCCACAAGCATGTGTGCTGAAAACAGGTAGTGCATCATCAGGGTAGTACATGGATCTGGTGAAGGCACTAATATAAGAAATGGGTTTGTATCTGAGGTTTTATAGAGAAGCCAAATGGAGTGAACATAACCCAGAATGGAGGCACACTATCTTGGGAGGCTGAGATAGGAGGATTGCAGGTTCGAGGCTAGCCTCAGCAACTTAGTGAGACCCTGTTTCAAAACAAAAAATAAAACAGAGCTGTGAGTGTAGTTTAGAGGTAGAATGCCCCCCTGAGTTCAATCTGCACCAGCGCGCGCACACACACACACACACACACACAGAATAAAGACTGCTTTTGTTAAAATGGGTTAAAAGAAAGAAAATGAGGAGACAGAATCTGGGAAGTACTGATGGTTGTGGGTGGGAGGTCATTAGATGAGGTGGAGAGATGGCTATAGGACTTGAAATGGATTCTCTCTTGTATTATTTATTGCACAGTACTGAGGTTTGAACCCAGGGCCTTGTGCATGCTAGGAAAATGTTCTACCCCTGAGCTACATCCTCAGCCCAGAATCTCATTTTTTATGACATTATTTTGATGGCCAAAAAATAGCTTCCAGGGAGTATGCTGAAGAAAATACTGGGGGGGGGGGTTGGTAGAACAGTAATAATGAAAGGCTTCATTTTAAAGTATATATATATTAGATCATTCCCTCATGATCCTCCTCTTATTACCAATGTTTTAAGTTCTCAAATTGATGGAAAGGGCCGTGGAAGCTGTTGTCAGCTAAATAATTGAATTGCCTTTACTTCTTCCTATATGTTAAGGAAGTACTCACGCACATACGGTGAGGCATGAGACTGAAGGAAATTCTACTCCTAAAACCTCACTTTGAATTTTCTTGCCTTCATGGATTTAACTTAGATCCTTTAATGCCATAATAATTTGGTTTCATATTGAATGTCCTTTGGGCTTTCATTGTCATTTTTTTTTTAAGAAGTTTTCCATGAGTTCAAAATAATCCTTTTGGTGAAAAGGCAATTCAATTATAGTGACAGCATAAAAGGAACCCAATATGATACAATTCTCTGTTGAGATCTGATTTACTGCTAAACCCAGATGATTTCATAAAACCAAAATTTGTATTTGCATTTTGAGACACTTGACTGAGAGGCTTGATCAGAACCTAAAGTGTCAAATGAAAGAGACTCTGTCATCTAAATACGGCAGAACTGAATTAAGAGTTTAAGTGATTCTTTTGGGGAAGTAAGTTACCAGGGCACAGCCATTTAAACAGGGTTGAAAGCATGATTATTAGATATGAGATCCCCCCCAAAACCCTTCCACCCAGACAGAGGAGAAAATGTTCAACTCCTTCCATATCATGAGGTTTCTCATGCCAGAGGAGTGGTTAATATACACATTCCCAGCCTTACCACAATGATGAGTAGATTGTACAATACCTTATTTTATTTTAAAAGGCATCATTCTCTGATGGTTTAAGTGTCCATATTCAAATCATGTCATCCAGGCATGGTGGTGCATACCTGTAATCCCAGTACTTGGGAGGCTGAGACAGGAGGAGCACAGGTTTGAGGACAGCCTTAGCAAGTAGTGAGACTCTCATCAACCTAGGAAGACCTTGTTTAAAAAAAATAGGGCTGGGGTGTAGCTTGGAGGTAGAATATCTCTGGGTTCAATTCCTGGTATTAAAAAAACAAAAACAAGTCATGTCTATACCACTGCAAGGCAAGGTGACCATAACCTCTGTGTCTTGGTATATTCGATCCACAAAATACGGTAATATTAGTATCTATGCTAATATTATTAATATTAGTGCCTATACCAATATATTCTATACTAATATTACCATATAGTATCAATACTGATATTACTAATGTCTATCTCATAAAAGCCTATAATATAGCAGCACATAATTTAATCTTAGTTTAAACTCCCCATGTGTGTTAACTATTATTATTATATGCAAAGAATCAACATATACATGTATATGTTTATCTGAATCTATTTATACACTACTAGTAGTGTTCATAAAGATGAGAGCAAAAAGGTTTATTTTTTGTGCCTGGAAAATGGAGCTTTCTGATGGGTGACAGATGACCATGGGTGAGACATTTGAAGCCAGAATGAGGGAATTCGGTAAAGGTTGAAGTGACACAAAGGAGTGAACCAAATGAGGGACAGAGCAGAGTAGAGAGATGGTTTTGTCAGTGTAGAGAGAGAAACATCAGTTGTTAGTAGGTGTTTAGTAAATTTCTAGGAGTTGATGGCAGAGGTCTACAATAGGGACAGAAGTGCTGAAATGAATCAGGAGCATCCTGGAAAGGCTACTAAGGAGTCAAGGGGACCACAAATTTGAGAGACATTATCCTCTTTTATTCTGTTTTCACACTTTTATCATAGCAGCTGTAAGTTTTTACTGAACTCAATTGCTTATCTTCTCATTGTCATCTATTGCTGTTCAAAATATGCTCCTAGAAACATCCAGATGGGCCTCCCCTATGGTCTCTTAGAAATGCAGAATCTGAAGCCCCATCCTGACCTCTTACATTCACATCTGCTTTCTTAACAAGATGCCCAGGGGGTTCCTGTGCCACTTGCAGTTTGAGAAGTGCAACTTTCATAGGCCTTAACCTTTTAGCATGGTGCCAGGCCCTTAGTCAATGTTTAATGGAAGTTTATTGAATGAACTAAGATAGATTCCTAGAGGCCACCAATCGAGTTCCAGGTGGAGATGAAAAAAGTAATTACCAATCCAAAACCAATGCTTTGACCAGGAGCTAAATTTCTACAGTGATTACAGGAACTAAGAAAGAAGTATTGAAACAGGAAAGAACAAAGAGGTTAAGGATTGGCACTAGCGGACCCTGAGGCCCATTGAAACCTAGTGTGTATATCACAAGACTCTTCCCACTGCAGCACAATACGTCAAGTTCTTAAGACAAATTATTTCTTGTGTCCTACACTATGTAGGAAAACTATGTGTGAAAGTGCGAGAGACTCGGATGGCAGGGGCAAGAAATCCCACCCTACTTCCCAGAGAAGTGGGTTATCAGGGAGTTTCATTTAGATAATCGCTTGAAGGGTCTCAAATTGCAAAGGGATTAAGTAGAAGAGTCCTCTGTACATTTCTCCTGGACCACATTTTTAGATGCACATAGAAATGGTCACTTAAGCAAGTGATAAACATTGTACCTGCTTTCCAAGTTTATCCTAACTCACTGTCATCCTAGTGCTTGGGAGGCTAAGATAGGAGAATCTTGGGTTTGAGTCCAGCCTCAGCAACTTAGCAAGACTCTCAGCAACTTAGCAAGAACTTATTTCAAAATAAAAAATAAAATAGATCTGGGGTTGTAGCTTGGAGGTAGAATGCCCCTGGGTTCAATCCCCAGTAACAAAAAATAATATAATATGATATAATATAATATAATATAATATAATATAATATAATATAATATAATATAATATAATATAATAACCATGACCATGGTATTTTCTTTATAGGATTGTCATATAGAAGCAAGGTAGTGCTTGTTTGTAAATATGTTCTTATGGTTAGGAATACAGGCTCCAGAATCAGACTGCCTAGTTAAATATTCTGCTATCTACTATGTCTGTGTCATCAGGCAAATTATATCGTCTGTCTATGACTCAGTTTCCTCATTTGGAAAAGGGAAAAATGATAGTTCTTGCCTCATAGAAGCTTTATGAGGATTAAATGAGCAACATGCTTCATAAGAAGTGCTATACATGTATTTTTAATCTGATGCCTTATAAATCCTCAAACATCCTTCTCAGCATCAGTTAGAAACTGTGTCCGCAAACAACAGGAAACTTGACAAATAGTGGTTTACAGAATATTATAACTGCTGTTTATATAGTCATCTTGGTGTAGGTAGATGCAGAATTGATTGAACCATTCAGTAATATCATCAAAAAATTTAGGCTCCCTGGATCTTTATACTTAGCCATCCTCAGTGTGTGAGTGAGATCTCCCTCATGGCACCAAGATTGCTGCCAATGCTCTAAAACATCACATCCTTACACAACAGAATTCACAGGATGAATTCAACAAGGTAAAACAGATGGAAAAGTAAGTAGCAAGATGATTTTCTTCTTGTCTCTTTCTCTTTTAGACACCCCTCCTGAAGCACACAGTAGACATAGTAGACTTCCCTTACAGCTCATTGCTAAGACTTATGTTACATTTTCAGAACTGGCGGTCATAATTCATTAAAGGATGGGGCCTAGGAACAAGAAAAGTGTGTATTAACAAGCTCTCCCAGTGATTCTTGAGAACCTTTGAACTAGAAAATGAGGAGGTACAAAATGAAAGAAACCTGAGTATCTGACTGTCCACATAGAACAAAACTAGATAGATGATTGTGGAGTTTAGGAGAAAGTTTTGGGTGGGAGTCATAGGGATGGGTAAGGTAATCTAGAAAGAGATAATATAATGCCTATGTGATGAGAAATTAGGTGAATGACATAGGCATTGTAATATAGCATCAGGTTACTACTGTAAGGGTTACTTGGAGGTAAGCATTGCAGTATGACAGTTGATCTGATAAACAGTGCATTCCCTTGTTGTTTGGTCTGCTTAATTTAGGATTTGTATTACTTGTAGCTGGAAGTGGCTTGTCTGATACAATTACATATGAAGGCTGCTTCAATTTTTAATTGTTAGTGTCACCAACTTATTTCAAATTCTCAAGGAAGATTATTTGTATGAAGTATTGTTCAAGTAGTGTTGTAAAGCACTTTTCTAATAAAATAGAATCAGCAACCTAATCTTATAAGACAACAACAAAAAATCATCTTAGGAATAATAGATTAAGCATTTTATTTATCTGAAAATGGATATATATTTCTCATTAATGTGTTCTACAATTCAAGTCATATTTTAATATTAAAACCTCACTGAAACTAATTTTTTGAATTCTCATTTGGCATAAAAATGCAAATATTAAAAGTCTACATCTTATCCTTCCTTCAACCTTGAATAATTGTAGGGATTGAAAATTAGGTCTATGGAAAGAACATCTTGAATATTAAATATGCAAAATACTATAAACATAAAAATATATCCACACGAAGTCAGTGGTTTTACTGATTGAAATATTGATATCTTGATTTCATTTACAGAATTGATCTATTAAAATACAATGAAGCTTAATACTTCAAATTAATTTTATTTACTGCTGGAAGGACCACCGAAGACATAGAAAGAATGTTAATCTAGAAATCAGGAGCTTTATGTATTAATTTCATCCCTGCCCCCAGTGTGTGGTCTTAGGTACACAATTGATCTCTTGTGACCTTACCTATTAAAGTGAGAAGAGGTTGGTACCTGTAAAATTCTTCCAATTCTATAATTTTATAATTTGAATTATGTCTTCAATTTCTAAATTAAAAATAACTATAGACAGATATTTACAAATATGTTGTATATAAACTACTCAATTTCCAATTCCAAATTGGTAATTGCTTCCATTTCATAATTTTGCCTCTTTTCAAACGTTTCTATTTGGAATTATTTGCTGGGAGCAGGTAGGAAGTTTCCATATAAATTAGTTTTAATTAAAATACTTGCATACCATGCACTAGCAAGATACATTTTAAAGAGAGGTGCAAATAGATTGTCATAATGAAAGAGGAAAGCTCTTTTTGTGTGTGTGGTGGTTAGTAGCAGAATTACAAGCGAGCGTGATTCTTAAACCAGTAATGTATTTCATAAACCATGAGATTATCATCAACATTCTTATTAAAAATGCCACTGTTGACATTTCCATTTATAGTGTTACATGTTGCATAAGCTGGGATTAGTTATGTGGTATGAAGTTTATAGAATTTGGTCTATGCTGCAAACGTGTTTTGTTGGTGCAACGATCAAAGCTGGCTTGTATTGAGCAGCAGTAATGAAAGACAATTGTCTACACACTTTCCTCGGTACTAACAGTCAAATGTTACACTTTTTTCCTTTGATACACTGTTCCTCTTACTTCTTTCTTCATCCCCCTCCCACCACAAAAGAAGTATACATTTACATGGCTATTAATTCAGGTCATGTTCTTATTAAATTCACGGTCTTCTCTAATTTTAAAATGCAGTAGTACTTAACCTTTGACTTGATAAATATGATTCAATTGAGTTAAACTGCTATTCTTCTAGAACTTAAAAGGTAAAGTGCCAATAGAAATATGTGGTAATTATCACCAGAACTGTTCATTTTTAACTATTAAATTTAAACAAAGAGCAATTGCTGTTTGTTCACGCAAAACAAACAGTGCCTGCTTAAGATCTTTTTGATTAATCTGCTTCCCCTCTTGCAGATTCAGGAGAAAACACTGCCTGGGGCTCAGCACACATAGCCATGAAAAGAAAAAAGCTTTGCTGTTCTAGACAATTGTTAAGGCTTTCCTAAAGAAGGGGTGAGGTGGTAAATAATTCAGGATCAGTTGAGGAAGGAAGACCAAACTTTGAGGCACAGCTCAGTAAATCCAATACGTGGCAGATGCAGCCCAATTCTGGAGCAAGCTCTGAAAACTCAAGGGGTGCTCTGTTGTTGTGGGGAGGGTGGTCAGAACGGTAGAAGTAGAGGTATTTACAGAGAAAGAAACTTATCATAGTACTAAATCATACTAAAAGTTGCATCCAAAACAAGATAATGAGGATAAAACTTTTTTAACCACAACTTCAGAAGGCTAAACAAATGTACCTATGCCTGTGGTCGACAGGATAGGTCACCTGGCAGGGCATTAAGGGGTGAGAGAGGCTGATAGAGCCAGACAGTAAAACGCTGTTCTGGGTCCTCCCACCATTTTGCTCCTCCAGCATCCCAACTTGAATAACAACCTACAGAAAATTATCAAATGCAAAAATTGGTTGAATTTCTACAGAAACTGGTGCAAAGGTGGAGATGGATGTTCAGGGCACAATGAAGTAAAAAAGAATGCCTTCCCAGAGAGCTGTGGGAAATCACAGAGAGGGCTCCAGATGGACACAGGATGGGATGGGAATTGTTATGAGGCCTGAGAGGGAGGGAAACCCCAGGTGAGCATTAGGTTACACAAGAGAAATATACTGATGACCACTTACTGTATGTAGCTAGGCACAGCTAGCTAGATCTTTTATTATTTTTATACTTTTATTGCTGCATTATAGTCTCACATCATAATGTAGTTCACAATGAGAGTGACATATACTAAGCACATAGTACTTAGCCACTAAGTCTTTTATATCACCAGTGTCTCTGGATCAAGGGAGGACAGGAGCTGAGATGGGCCTAGTCCCCTGGGAGTGGGGCTCTTAGGAACAAGGCAATGGGCAGATCCCAGTTGCTGAAAGGACAGTATCACTAAGGCTCCACAGGGAGGCTGGTGTTCAAGGTTGTCTGTGTGAGGTGAACTGGGATTGTAAGTCTGTGTGGGGCCAGGGAAGAGGAATCCTAAAGACCAGATTGAAGAAGCCAGTTAGGCAGCATAGCCCTCAGTGGGGTTATTTATGAGGCTTTCCTAGGTGGATTTGAGAGCTCACTTATCAACTCTGTCTCAGCTTTGAATATTTCACACTCTGTTGGTTCCTTGGATGAGAAAATTGATATGCAGATTCACTATCTTTTTCCATTTTGAAGCGAGGCAGAGTGACTTGTAGATAATGGGGGCCATCGGGACCATCTGGAAAGTGGCGAAGACAGGGAAAAGAATTGATATCAGTGTGGACACAGTTTGATTTTTGTGAGTGATAACTTATTACAGAACAAGTCGAGACAATATATGATCAATTGTTATTATGTGACAAAGACTGAATAAAAACTAGGGCATTGTAGAACATTGATTCATACCAAAAATAAATGTTGAGAAAGCGCTACTGGAAAAGAACCATCCTAAGGTACTGAGGACACAAAGATGAATGTCATTATCAGGGTTCTAAAGAGGCTCCCTGGATAATAAACACATGAGTTAGAAAAAAAAAAAGTTAAAGCCTTATGTGCTCTCTCAGATGTAAGTACCAAGTCTTACAGGAGCTCAGAAGATACCCAACTCAGCCTGGGAGCTAAGGACAGCCTCCCAGAGGCAGAAAAGCATGTCAAATGGGACATCAACATGTATTTATATAGAACTATAGATACTTGGTTCAGGGAGTCTTGGATTACTGAATCCCTTTTAAGCCTGTAGTTACTTGTTTTCAAAGTCCTTCAGATAAATGTAGCACAGAATTGGTTGCATATTGATTAGGTTGGCCCTAATCAGTCCAAATGAGTGAGTTAGGACAGACTGTGGGGATTATGCAAGCCAAGCTGCCTAGGACCAAGCCTCAAAGTCCCTCTTTGACTCCTTCTGCCCTGTCCTTCATCCAGACTTCCAGCAAAGAACAGGTCACCTACTCCAGGCTTTTTTAGCTAGGGCTGTGGGTGCAATTTCCAGAGCCCACCACACCTGTTCAGTAACAGACGAGGGAACCACCTGGGCTGTTCGCACACAGACTCACCTTTTGACTTCTTTTCTCAACCCTGGGGAAAATTTCTTCTTCTCATGGTGCTCAATAAAATGGTTTCATCACAACCATATTTACCATCTGGAGAGTGTGTGGGGGAAGGACAGAGTGAAGAAGATCCCTGACTTCTCTGGAGAAGCTAAAAGTGCTCTATGAGCAAAATGTTGATGCATGAAGGAAACTAGAAATGAGTATTTTTAAGGGAGGGAACCAAGACGGGTGCAGTGGTGCACTCTTGTAATACTAGTACTTGGGAGGCTGAGACAGGAGGATCACAGGTTCGAGGACAGCCTCAGCAAGTAGTGAGACTCTCATCAACCTAGTGAGACCCTGTTTCTAAATAAGAAATAAAATTAGGTTGGGGGTGTAGCTCAAAGGTAGAATGTCTCTGGGTTCAATCCCCAGTACCAAAAAAAAGGGAACCGTGCTGAAGATATCAGGCATGATACCAATAAATCCAGGGAATTCGAGGAAATGCAGCATGGCTGGACCCAGAATGTGAGAAAGGATTGTGGGAGAGAGCTGAGGGGAGGAATGCTAAGTAGCTGGGGTGGCAGGCTATAGAGATGGATGGGTCACCAGATGATGAGACGGAGCAGTGACATGATTAGACGCTTACTGTAGAAACAGCACTTCTTCATATATAAAACCCACTCAAGTCCATTCTGCAGTTTGCTTGTTACTCTCCAGATTCTTATCTAGTCACAGAACTTGTGAAATGATATTCCTATAGTGGGCAATTAACTGCATGCTCACTTCGAATTGGAACATGTTGGAGATTGTCCAGGAGGAGTGAGGTTCCATCAGTGGGAGAGCAGCACTGTAGTCAGGAGAGGAAAGATACTGGGCACCTTGGACTGAAACTGTGTTTTCACATCTCCAAGCAGCACACTGAGAGCTACTGAAGGGAAGAGAATTGAGATTGGTCTGTTAGGTCTGGAGAATACAGAGGGGAGGGATCTTTTTTTTTTTTTTTTTTTCAGAGCATTTTAGAGTAAAGTTAGAAACAATGACTCCCAACCCAGACCTAAAGAGAGATCATATCATGATTTTGAGAAAGGGCACTGTATTGGTTATCTACTGCTATATAAAAAATTACCCCAACAGAGAATTGGTGACTTAAAACAATATTTACCTCACCATTTGTGTTATGTCAGGAATATGCTTACGGGTCTACTGTTTTGGGTGTTTCACAGGTTGCATTCTGGGTGTCTCAAGGTTTGTCTAAGGAAATATCCACTCCCATGTTCACTCACATGGCTGTTGGTAGGGTTTTATTTTCTTGTAGATGGTTGACTGGAGCTGCCCTCAGTTCCTTGCAAGGTGGGCTTTGCATAGGATGGTTCATAGTATGGAAACTGGTAGCCATCAGCAGGAAGCAAATCTGAGACCTAATCTTGAAGTGATGTCCCTTATTGTGACCTAATCTTGAAGTGATGTCCCTTTGCTTTACTGTATTCTATTTGCGAGTAGTCAGTCACTAGGTCCCGACCACTCTCAAGGGGAGAGGATTATACCATACATATGATTAGGTAGGGATCATTGGGAGGCACATTAGAAACCATTTAACACCAGCAGTAAAACACAGAAAGAATAAGCTCTGTTAAAAGTCTCTTGCTCTGGGGCAACATTAGAGATGGAGCCTGAGATTGTAGAAAAGGGGGAACATGAGAGGTTGAAAAGAGGAAACCTCCTGTTTAAGCATTAGAAACAGTGTGGGAAAGAGTAGAAACTCCAGAAGATATCAGAGGAGAAATACTATCTGAATTTCTCTGGCAATACATGCAACATCTGCTGGGCAAATAGCTATAAGGTTAGAATTCCATTTTGCTGCCAATGACTTATTAATCAGGATTCTTCTGCCTCTTAGGGTTGAACAATCACAGCTGGATGTAATCTCTCTCCATAAGGCTGGTAAGATGGTTTCTGACAGTTGCAGATTCTTACTTGCTATTTAGTAATCACAACATTTTTCTGCCTGTAGCATACATTAATCTTATATAAGAGCTGGTTGGCTTGCTCATGTTACATACCCACTACTGGACCAATAATTGTACCCTGGAGGGTGTAGTATCACAATTGGCCTACCCCAAGACTCATGTCCATCTGTGTGTGTAAGTTGGAAAGCCTCTGTTGCTTGTGCCATTTGCCAAATATTTCCACTTTTCTTCCAGGCATACGAAAGGATTGAATTTTCCTGTCCCATTACTGTAACTTAAGTCCATGTGACATTCTTTGACCAATGACAGTGAGCAGAAATAATGAGTGTTACTTAAAAAGAAAACTTTAGTAAGCTAAAATCTACATACAGAAAATCTACCCTCTTAAATCATACAAATTCAATAGTTTTTATATGTTCATAGAGTTATGCAGCTATCATCACTAATTCCAGAACATTTTTATCCCCTCAAAGAAGCTCCATACTCATTAGCACTTACTTCCCATTTCTCCCTCCTATCATCCCCTGGTTATTACTAATGTATTTTTCTGTCTCTATGGATTTTCCTATCTGGACTATTCATAAAATATGTGACTTTTTTTCGTTACTTGCTTCTTTTGTATAATGTTCAAGGTTCATCTGTGTTGGGTCATGTATCATTACTTCAGTATTTTCTTTATAACTAAACAATATTCCATTGTATGTATATGCCACATTATGTTTTCTCATCAATCCAAGGACATTTAGATTGTTTCTACTTCTGGAATTTTTACAGAAAATACTGTTATAAGCATCTGCAAAGAGGTTTTTTGTGCACATTTTTTTTTTATTTTCCTGGTTATATACCTAGGAGTATGATTACTGGATTAAGTGATAAGTCTGGTTCTTTTTTTCCTCTTAAAAATGGTGACTTCTATTTTTTTCAATATTTTATAATTTTCCTTTTAGAGGTCTTTTACCTCCTTGGTTAAGTTTATTCCTAAGTATTTTATTGTTTAGGGGGATATCGTGAGTGGAAACATTTTCTGCATTTCTTTTTCAGTAGATTTATGGTTGGAATACAGAAAAGCTTCAGATTTTTTTACATTGATTTTTGTATCGAGACACTTTGCTGAATTTGTTGATCAGTTCTAAAAGCCGTTTGGTTGAGTTTATTGGGTCTTCTAAGTATAATATGTCATCTGCAAATAGAGAGAGTTTCAGTTCTTCTTTTCCTATTTGTACTCCTTTGATTTCCTTCTCTTGCCTTATTGCTCTGGCTAGAGTCTCAAGTACTATATTGAAAAGGAGTGGTGATAGTGGACATCCTTGTCTTGTTCCTGTTTTTAAGGAGAAATCTCATAGTTTTTCCCCATTCAATATGTTGTTGACAGTGGGCCTATTGTATATTATCTTTGTGATTCTGAGGTATGTTCCTTCTATTCCGGTTCTCTGCAGTGTTTTTAGCATGAATGGGTGTTGGATTTTTGTCAAATGCTTTTTCAGTATTTTTTGAAATGATCATGTAATTTTTGTCCTTAGTTCTGTTTATATGTTGAATTACATGGATTATTTTTTGTATATTGAACCAGCCTTGCATCCTAGGGATGAACCCGACTTGGGTGCGGTGTATAATTTTCTTGATATGGAAAATGATATTTTTGTGAAGTTAATCTTGTGGTAGTGACATTCGATGGCGATGGAGAAAAGGTAATTCTACTTCCTCACATCTGAAATGACCATGAAAGGTAGCTGTTTAATGTATCTGATTTGTTTTAGCTCTTCACTGCATCTGTAGACTTGGAAGTGCCAATTACAATTGATTTACTAAATAACCTTGGATCAAAAATACTATATAAAAATATACTGAACATGTACAGGCTTTTTTCTTGTCATTATTCACTAAACAACATGATATAGCAACTATTTATGTAGCATGTACATTATATAAGGTATTATACGTAATGTAGGGATGATTTAAGGTATGTGGGAGAATATACTAGATTATATGCACATACAACACCATTTTGTATATGGGATTTGAGCAAACATGGATTTTGGGATCTGTAGGGGGAGGAGGGGACCTAGAATAAATTTTCTACAAATATCAAGGGATGACTGTACTTCACTTTAATTTTCTGAACTAGAAGCAGACTAGCTGAGTATTGGAGTTTTCTATATTGCGTGGTATAGTGCCAATGTATTGAATGGTATGGTATATCTAAATAGTCAAAAGCCATACTGAGTGTGGGTTTTACATTTTTTTGATTCATCAGGACCTTACAGACTTGAGACAAATGGTAGAAATTAATAGTGAAGGAAATGGAACACTCTACCATCTGAATGTGGCAATCATGAGCCGCTTTGAGTGAGAGTTAGCAAATATTTCCCCAACTGTCAATTCTAAGAAATATGCAAACAGATTCTGTGTAAGTGAATGCAGCAGTGAACCTGTGTCTCTGTTAAACCACAGAGAAATGAAATAAGCTGATTTTAAATTTCTAAAGGGAACTTAAACCACCTGCTAAGTTGTAGAATTTAATTTGCAAGATGAATACTTGGCAATGTGACACTTCTTTCATAGCTTCATTTGCTGTTTTAATAAAAATGTTCACAATGCTTTGGCTCCATCTGTTAGAAAGAGTGAAAACAGCTAACTGCTATTCAAACAACAAAAAAATACAGCTTTCTAGAAAACTATATCTAGTGCTCCCAAAATATAAAAAGGTATTTATAAATTTTAAACTTCTGCCTCACTTCTAAAAATGTAGTTGTAATTGCATTGCATCTTGGACTCAACATATAAATAATTTATGCAAAAATTTTAAATTTAAATGATTCCCCCACACTCCAAACACAAACAAATGCTTTCAAAGTTATCATGACCATGAATCTTACTGCAGCAGGCTACAGATTTTCATTATAACAATTTGTAAGCAAATATTTGGTTATTTTTATAAACCACAAATCTGGCTGAAGGAGAAAATGATATATAATAAACAAAAACTGTGCAAACCACAAAGTATATTTGTTGTTACATTTCCAGATTGGAGATAACAATAAGCTATGGCACAACAACCTCCCTACTTTATTGATCGAACTTCCATATTTTCATCAAATAGATCAGAATTTGAAAATCACTTTCAATAAGAATTCGTGCTTAAGCACTAACTCCGGAGTACTCAGCATCGTGTTGAAATGTAGAAGGTGAGATCTGTGTTTGTTGAGTCAAAGAAGTACAACCGTAGTCAATGTTGCTTCAAAGGCAATGAGAGGGCACACATAAAAATGGGATAAAATGTAGAAAAAAGAAAGAAGAGCCTTTTCAGCTCTCTGTCCCAGTGGATCACATCAGACATTAATATTTGTTTGTCTTGCCTTGAGGTACTGGATAAAACTGAACTGGAGGAGTGACACATTAAGGGATTTGTAGAAAGTCTTTCCCATGTTGTCTTCTCTTATAAGGAAACAGTATTTACCTTTCCTGCAGAAAAAGGTATAAGTCTCATTTTGTGATTAGGTCTAGTGCTTGATTAAAGATGTCATGGCTGTGTCTCAGTTAAATAGGTACTGAGAGTTTACCCCTTTCAATATTAATTTTAGATATTTGAGTTTAAACCTAGGCCCTTTAAAGGTAAAGAAACTGAGACCCACCCACTAGGTTAAATGACCAGCTGATTACCCAGAGAACAAGAAACAGGCACGATATTTCCTTAAGAGCATTCCAAATTCTAACTAATTTAAAATTTGATTGAAGAAGGAAATAAAAATAAATTTATTCTGTTATTTAGTCACTTCATAATAACAGTGACAACAAAATTTATGTCTCACTGCCAACTTTAAGATGGGATAGAAGCACCTAAAGGAAAGTATCATGATAAGTCCAAGGAGAAGGTCTAATTACAGACTAATCAGAAAAGTTTATATTCCTGTTCTAAATATCATCTGAAAAATGGGTACAATAATCACCTTTTCTGGATCACAAGATATTAATAGGATAAAGATAAAAGTAAGAGCATGTATATAAAGTATTAAAAGTAAAGTATCCTGGCAGTACAGTTGCAGAAGTTTTAGTAGCAGTGCTCTGAACATCTCCCTAGGAAACAAATGGAAATAGCCAGTACAAGAAAATCTTACTCTCTGAAACTCATTGACCAGAAAAAGAAACTTGCAAAGCATTGCTAAGAAAGTACTTTAAAAAAAGATAGAAGCAATAGTGAACATCCATATCATTCAACTTGAACTCTCTCCAGAAAACAGTGTCAAGGAATGGCTGCTATTCGTACTAAGCACTTCGTAATAAATGTCTTAGCTTAGCTGTTATAACAAAATAGCATATACTGAGTAGCTTAAACAACAAACATGCATTTCTCATAGACTAGGAAGTTGGATGTCTGAGCTCAGGGTGACAGCTGGTTATAGTTTATAGTAAGGGCCTCTTCCTTGTTTAGATTGCAATCTTCTTGCTGTGTTCTCACTTGGTAGAAAGAAAGCTAGCTAGCTCTTTGACCTGTTATCCCATTCATGAAGGCTCCACCTTCATGACCTAATTACTTCAAAAAGGTCTCACCTCCAACTATCATCACATTGGGAAAAGGGTTTCATTAAATGAATTTTGGGGAGACACAAACATTCAATTCATTGCAATGAAGACTTTTAAATGGTACATGAAACAATTATTTCTGTAAAAAGAGGCCACAGAATGGGACTATGTATGAGTATTGTAAAATAACAGAAAAAAAAAAAAAGAAAGAAAGAAACATGAGGTGGTAGAACTCAATTGAAAAAAGTAGAAAAGGGACGAGGGTATAGCTCAGTGGTAAAGTACTTGCCTGGCAGGTGAAAGACACTGGGTTCGATTCCCAGCACTGCAAAACAATAACAACATCACCTCCATAAACAACAACAACATTAACAAAAACCAATGAACTGACAAAGGAATATAGGAAAAATAGATACTGTGGAAATTTGTGAGGATATAAGGGATAGAGGGGAAATATTGGGAAAGTAAAAAATTTAAGGAGTTGAAAACATTTTAGAGGAAAAGGCCTTGATGGGCAGTTTGAAAATATAAGAACATTTGAGCACACAAGAATTCAAGAAATAAGATATCTAGGAGCCCTTATTAAGGAAATTATGGAAGGATAAACTTCATTAACTGAGAATAACTAGGGAAACAAAAGAAATTGCAGTAAGAATTAAATATATTTAAGAATAGAACAAAAACCACAATAAGTAAGGAGATTAGGGTGATAAAGCAAACCTTGTATGTGCTCACAGTTTAAACATTAATTAGTTGCTCTCAGTCTTTCAGCTAATATCAAGTGTAGAACTTAATTAGCTAATACATTGGGAGAGTATGAGAGAGAGAGACTGTCTCATCTATAATATCTGAAGCCACAAGCTATTATTATATCAAGTTGATAATCAAATATCAGATATAAAAGAAAATTTAACAAACCCTAAGGAATTTGATTTTATTGATTCATAATAAAGAAAAAGGGAACCAAAGAAGAGGAGAAAACATTCCAATATTATGATTGGTCCTCATTGGAACTAATAGTATCTAAAGAAATAAAGGAAAATAGAAAATGAAAGTATAGGCCTTCTTTAATATAAAACAATCAAATTCTATGGAAAGTCTTAAAAATAATTGTCAACAGATAACATAATATACAACACTCTGAGAGATCTTAAGGCAGGCATATCTATCATATCAACAAATATAAGCTGGCCTGGCATGGCAGTGCACATTTATAATCCCAGTACTTGGGAGGCTGAGACAGGAGGATTGCAGGTTTGAGCCCAGCCTAAGCAACTTAGTGAGAACCTCAGCAACTAAATGAGACCCTATTCCTAAATAAAAATAAAATAGGGTTCAGAGGTAGAATGGTTCAATCCCCAGTACCACAAAGGAAAAAAAAGTAAGCCAGTTTGAGTCACTTATAAAAAGAAAACACTATTTTCAGATTGGAGACCAAAGGAAAACAACTTTGCTCAGTATGCTGGGGACACATCTAAAACTTTCAGAAGAGTTTAAATTAAAGTAATTCTTGAGATGTCAATATCAGATAAAGTAGAATTTGGGATAAAAATCATTTTATAACAAATGTCCAATGCCAAAGGGGACAACTGACAGTGAAGATATAAAAGTCATGAAAATCTATGCACTCACTAATCAAAATAACGGCAACATCCATAAAGTAGAAATGATAGAAATTACAAGGAGAAATGGACAAAAATATACTAGTGAAGAAAATTACCCAAAACAGTTTTATTTATTTTAATTGAAGATAATATTGTATGTTTTATTGTGTGCAACATGATGTTTAAAAGTACACATATATTGTGCAATGTTTAAATTCAACTAATTAAGAAATGAGTTGCCTCACATAGTTATAATTTTTGTGGTGAGAGCACATAACATCCACTCTCTTTACAATTTTCAAGAATACAAATGTCATTATCTATAGTCACCTTGCT
This sequence comes from Graphiurus murinus, assembly GCA_004027655.1. Taxonomy (NCBI): domain Eukaryota; kingdom Metazoa; phylum Chordata; class Mammalia; order Rodentia; family Gliridae; genus Graphiurus; species Graphiurus murinus. The sequence goes on along the minus strand of PVLC010026127.1, from coordinate 390 downwards.
TTATAATAGGCCTTGTGAAATTTATTGCCCCACTCCCTCATCCTCCCTCCTTCTCAAGTTCAGTTTAGTGATTGACTTTGATATGTTTGTGAAAGTACATCAAGTACATTAGGGTGTCCCTCTTCCCCCCATCACCTTCCATTAAGTCAAATTCTTTGCTCACCTAAGGTTTCTCCTTCTTCATCTGGAGTCCCTCTTATGTCCCATTTTCTCCCTAGCTTCCACATATTAGGGGGAGCATAAGATTTTTTACTTTTTTGTGATTGACTAATCTCACTTAACATAGTGTTTTCCAGTTCTATTCATTTCCCTGCAAATAACATGATTTTGTTCTTCTTTATGACTGAGTAAAATTCCATTGTGTATATATCTCATAGTTTTGTAATCCAT